>CAJNOQ010003103.1:0-21417 GCA_905250885.1 Didymodactylos carnosus | reverse complement strand
AGATTAGAGCCCTGCAGATTACAACTTTCTGACAATCTATAATCTAACCTATAAAAACCTTCACAATCTGAACCTAACCTGATCTATTAATGTTTGTCGTAACCTAATATAACTTATGTAATTTTTTCCCAAAGCCTGGTTGCAGAAGCTTAAACTGCAACTTTGTTCCAGATCTAATCAACCTCTTATCTAAACAGCGTCTAATAGAAAAGCTTTTACAAAAGAAATCGCATTTTAAATGAATAAAGAAATGAATCGATTGAATCTTCTATTCTTTAATGCAACGTTTGGGCAGTAGCTTTCTGACTAGGGGGATCCTAAGATTAGACCAGAATTCCACTTTAGGTTCTCGACGCTACGAAGGTTCTGTAATTGTTGTGTATTCGCCATCTATTTTTAGCAAACGTAAGTCTTTTCTCTGTACTTCCTGTTTTGATTGTGCCATTTTTCAGTTTAAAAATAGTTCAGTTTAAACTAGAGACCTCAATCTGAACCTTATCAATTGAGCGATAAAGTTCTACTTAAACGGTTTCAGAATTACATCCGTTCGACTAGTACAAGCGAAACATCTACCGAAGATCAAGCTACCGCAGTTGAAGAGAAGAAACACAGAAGTATCACAACAACAATACAATTCTCTTACTTTTTAGTTCCGATATGAGTAGTGATGCTCATAATGCTAAAAATTGTTCATATGTGGTTATGTTATTAAATTTAAACACTGATTGATTATTCCTGTGTAATAAATCAATATTTCTCATAAGATAACTCGACGCATTGAGATATTGATTGATTCACTAACAATTCTCAACAAATTTTTGAGAATGCAATGTTTGATGTTAATGGATTTTGTATTCATTTTCTTTTTAGAAAGCAAATGAAATCTACTTCAATATCTTCGTTTTATTTCAAGTACACATATATTGGAAAAGAACACTCAAACAAATAGACAAACAAACAATGTTCTATTAGGAAAACAAAACAAAAACAAAAACAAGAACAAAAACCAAACATATCCCGCGCTAGTCATCGATCTCATTGTCCTCTGAAAGTTCTGGAATGACTTGTAACACATAATAATACCTTTTTTCAATGGAAAAAACAACAATTGTATGTACAAATACGGGAGAGGACTATGATAGAAAGATGAAAAGAAGTAAGAAAATGTGGAATAGAACTGTGTTTTCAGAACGAAAAGGGAAAACTTTATCAACATACAATATCATGTTAACGTGTTACAATGACAACAATAAGAATTAAATAAGTTTGCTTTACAAAAGAAAAGTATGGTATGAAACAGTTATCAACAAAGAAGAACTGTTATTTGTACGCACGCGCAATAGTGGGTGACACAAAAAAAAAACGACTTGCGTTCAAAACAAAAAAATGCCCACCAAAATCAATAATGTAGGGATACGTATAGAACATTGAGAAAATATTTTCTGAAACTACAGAAAGTATCAGATCTTATAAGGATGAAGGTGTGTCAATTTATTTGTTTAAAATCCACTCTGCATTAAGTACTTATTATATCTATTCTAAACATAAGCTAAGTTATGATATAAAGACAAGAAATTAGTCGTTATTATTGTTCTTTATATTACTGATTGTATTTTTATTTTGTATATCTAATGCTGCACTAGTTGTTGTCGACGATGGAGCTAGTGTGAGAGTGGGTATTGTTGTTGAATTATTATTGTTCGGTAAACAATTTAAATTTGTTAATGTCATCGCTAATGGTCGTGTATCAAATAATTCTGTTAATTTTGATTTTTGTTCAACAGATACGGCATTTTGTTGCATCTGTAATAATGCTTGTGCAAATTCTGGTCCAATATGAATTGTTATCATTGGAATTGAAACGTCTCCTGTATTTGTCGATGTTGTTGCGGGCACTGTTACTGTACGCGATGAATTTAATGTAAATAGGTCATTAGGATTAATATTAGCCAAATTAATTGTTACGGCACTATTTTTACCATTGTTATTATTGTTGTCAATTGATATCGTTGATGGTGTTTGATTTACTGTTGTTAATATATGATGTTGAGATTGATAATGTGATTTTATTTCATCGTTTCGTATTTCTTTATTCGTCAAAATATTAGAATGATTTAATGAATTTGTGTTCGTAATATTATTAGTGGTTGGTGTTGAAATTTTCAGTTTTTTCGTACATTGAGATAAATGTCGTTGAAGTATTGATTCAAGTTGTTGTTTATGTTCTGTCAATGAATCGAGTGAATGTTTCAATCCATCTTGCTGTTCCATCAATACACGTTCCTCCTACATTAAAAAATATAATTAATTATGTAATTCGGATAGATACATCTAATTAATATTCCCAGATAAATCGAATATATGAGAATCAAATGAAAATGAAAATGTAAATATTATACCTTTTCTAATATGTCCTTTAAATCATTTCGTTTTCTTCGACATTTTGCTGCTGCTTGTTTATTTCTTTCTCGTCGTTGTTTACGTCTAACATCTTCATCAGGTGGTAACTAAAACAAATGAAATAAAAATAGAATACGAATTGTTGTTTTTTTTCTTCTTTAATAATATTAATACTTACGAATTCATCTTTACTTTTTCTTCCATTAGCCAATGTTGGAGCTGTTCTTTTTCTCGGTCTAACAGCAATTGGTCCATACTGTATTATTTCTTCATCTTCATTTTTTTTCATTAATGACGTTTTCATTTTATAACTACTTCTTTTTTTATTATTATTTGAATCTTTACCCTCTGTTTTTTTATCACTAGTTGTATTACTTGAGCTTTGATAATTACTTGTTGACATTGATGAATCAAAACTAGTATCATCCATTGAACATTCATCGTTATCATTATTTGTCGTATTACTGATTGTTGTTGTTTCTTGAGTCTGTACATCATTTTCTACTATCAAATCTCGACGATTGTTATCTACTGAAACTGATTTTGCTAATAATTTTGTTTGTACATTTGCTTGAAGAACTGATGCTGTGGGGATACAATTATAATCGGCAAGAGATATCACGGGTAATGCATGGGTTGATTGTGGAGAAATACAGGTGAAAGACTTAACAAAAATGTAAACAGTTTAGTTACTATATCTTGTTTTACCTAAAACGAGTTTAAACATACTGTTTGCTTGCCATTTGGTCGTTGAGCAACAGTAGCCATTGACACTAACGTATTTGCTACTTCGGTAGTCGTATTTTCATGATAATTATTCAACGTATTAATAATTATATTCGGATTAAATAAATTTTCTTGAGTTTGTACACTTTTTTCTGCTGTTGGTTGACTCATTTTTGATGAATATATTTTTACTCTTAAATACAATAAAAAACGGGTGTTACCAAAGAAGTTATACTTTGAGAATGGGTGGTGTTTTATTATGAATGACATCAGCTCAAAAGAATAGATGTTCAATGTGTAAAAAACGGTTTCTTTCACTTTTCTTTGTTATTATGTTAATGATTATCGGTAAACAGGATGTAACCAATTCCGTTGAAATCTTTCCGGCATGTTAGTGCGGGCAATTAGATACATAAAGAAAAAAACTTTTCAAGTTTTAATACACAATTCTAAGGTGACACGGGTGATATAAAAAAAAATTTACGTCCTTATGAGATTTCTTAGCATTAGTTATTTCCCGTTTGTTGATCCCAGAAAATGGATTTGAAGAGGGTTGAGATAAGCCACGAGCAAAGATTAAAAGCAAATGACTACAATCAATGCAAATTACGTTTATTGCAGTGATTTACTCTCAGTATTTGCTCGTAGTTTATCTAAACCTTTGAACAGTTACCATATTTATAATAAGTGTATCACAACAAGAGAAGCTTATTACAATAAAACTTGAGACGTCGTGATTCAAAATATTTTTCGCTAAAATTATTTTTTTTCTTCTCGGATTGACTCAGAAAATCCTCTTACGATCCATAATTGAAAAACATATTTTCTGATACGTTCCTAGCCTTACAGTAACTATATTTTCATTTCTCTAATCTGTTCTAATGTTTTCTATTCAGGATATCAGACTAACCGTCTTTTACACCTTTTGACATATGCAAATCTAGAAAGCTGAGTGATCGATCATTTTCTCATTTCTACTTCCACATTGTAAACTGATACGATATCAATAATTTGTTTCAATATGAATCTCCATTGAATGAAATCTTATATTGAATTTGCACCAGATAGAACAAAATCAATATGATTTTTTTTCAAAATAAATTCAAAAAATTTGATCAAAAAACATATTCTTTTCATTTTTCAATTCTGTTGTTTATATTTATTTTTTAGATTATATTATATAATTAATACAATAACTATTTGTAACACTCATCAACAAATAAAAAATTATTCAGACAACTTACCAATTGTTTTTAGCCTTGAATCAGAAACACAATTAATAATATTTTCCGACGTGATAGAATTACGTTATTTTTTAGTTCTTAAGAACTCATAATTGAGCTCTACTGCCAAATAAAATTCTTCGTTCGATTTATTACAGATAGGTATAGTGAGTATTACTCTACGAGTATTCTTTGTGTTCTGCGTAGAAAATAAAAGAAAAATGAATCAAAAAAAAAGGAGAGAACGATACAGTTGGTTTAGAACAAAGTAAATATATTTTTTTTCCCCTCTCTTTTTCTCTGCCGATGATTAATGACACAACATTGAGATTCGATGACGATGTACATAATGTTTCACCCACTTGAAAAGAACAACAATCGAATTTTGCTTTCTTTTCATAGATCTTTTTTTTTCCATGAATCAGCTATTGTACATTATGAGTATGTGTATGTATGTGTGTGCATTTACTCTATATCCAGATACTCCATTTTTTTTGGCCTATTCTTTAAAAAACAGAAAAAAACAAAAAGATATGTTATACTACGCACTAATATACTATATTCGTTATTATTTAAGTCTAAATGGTTAGTTTTTTGACCTTCAATATAATAAAGTAAAGTTGTTATCGCCACATTTTTTTTTAACCAAGATTCAATTCAATTTTTGAAATGGAAATTTAAATCAAGACAACACACACACGTTGATGTTCGGAATCAAACAACAGTGAAGAGAAATGTTTTTTGAAAATTTTCATTTCTTTTGACATAACATTCTCAGGACCTATCCTTACTACTACTAATCAAGTTATTAAGATCAAGCTCGAAATCTTGGCAAAGATTTGTAGTCGACAGAAACAAGATGATAAGCTAAAATTAATTTTAATACAACAAAATGTACTTTGTTTCTTGAGCTATATAAAAAAAATTGATAATCATTCTTTTTCTATAAAAAAATAACAACAACTTAGACGATTATTTATCTTGACTCATTTTTCAAGTCAGCATAATTTGTTAAAATTAAAATGGACAAGTTAGTTTTGCGTGATGCAATACAAATGTGTGGTATTATTAATTTTCTTTCCTTTTACACCCACATATTGCATCACATTCATGTACTCTAAAACTATGATGACGCATGCATAATGTTCTATTCAAACATACATATATATATATCAATCTCATGATGATTCGAAGAATTACTAATGGTAGACTGTAAAGAACATGCTGTTTTTTACTTTTTCTTTCTTTCTTTTTTTCGTTCGTTCGTTCTTTTGTTCTTTTATTATTTTTTTTTGCTATGTTGCCCTGTTTATTGAGAAACGACTCAACATGTTTTCAAAATAAAAGCACATTCTTTGAGGACGCAAAAATGATTAATTCATGCACGGCATTTGAATAGAAAAGTGGATACTAAGTTAATCATCGTATAAGATTGTTTTCACTGATGATGAGGATAAATAACTCATTTTTAAACATTTATTCTTGATAAATCATCATGAAAAAGTGTTGGAAAAAACTTCACATGCTGTATCTTAGAAGTACAGCTAACAAAAAAAAATGTTTTTAGGTCAATAAGTTCTTTTATATTGTTGAAAAAACCAATATTAATTACCTGTCTTGTATGACTCCTAACAAAACGCTTCTAGGATGCATTTATGTGGTCATTAACAAGTTAAAATAACTATTTCTTATTCAATCAAATGCAGAAAAAGATGGGGACATGGAAATATAAGAATCTAAAATTTTAAATAAAACAGAAATCAACTAATTATAGTAACATTTCAGTCTATTCGTACAATATAAAAATAGTCATTTACACACGTTTATTTTTAGGGAAAAAAAATGTCATCCAACAGAAGAAAAGAGTTGTTTTAAACTTTAACACTATTTGATAAAATACTTTTAATTGCAACTTCTAAAGCTTAGGAAACGGAAACTTTAGTATAAATTAAAAGATTTATCGGTTTATTTTATCCTTTATTTTGATCAATATGAAAAGTTTCATCACATTGTTTATTTTCAGAAATACATATAGTCTGATCTGTACCATTTAGTAAATTTTTATCATCATAAACAATTTCAATTTTTTTTCGTTGTTGTCGTTGTTTTAGAGGACGATTTTCACCATTATTCGGAGTCCATGGTCCAAGACTATTTTGTGAATAAAAATCCATAGGATAAATTTTTTGCCATTCAACTTGCTGAAGAGCTACCATTGCCTATAAAAAAAAAATATTATACATTTGAGAAATATTAAAACATTGAGAATACATACTTCGTACGGCGTCAAAATAGGCGTTTGAAAACCAGCACCCCAATCAATGGATAAACGAGGACAAGATGTTTGAATCCATCTATAATATTATGAAAAACATCCATTAAATAAAAGTTCTAAAAAGTCAACATACACTTTTTTTCTGTTTCTAATTCAATTGATAAATATTATTTCTCTTACGCGTCAACTTGTTTAAATAATTGAAGTTTTTCTGGCATCAGCTCGGGCATCACAACCTGAATGAAACTTTTTTCATTTGCACTGAGACGTTTCTTGATGGTCTATAAATGGGAAAAAGAAAACTAGAGAAAAATATTATAGACTGACAATCTTGTAACATTTCTTACCTCTAACACTTTTGGTGAACCTTGACGTCCTAATGATCCTAAAATAATTCCCCATATTTTGCCTTGTGCTGCTTTTTTTATTTCATTTTGACGAACAGAATGCATTGTTGTCGTATCATAATATTCTTGTGTTAGTTCTTTTGAATATGGATCATATCTTTAGAAGAAGAAGAAAAAAAACGAATCAAATTTATATTAAAACCTAAACATAAAATGATATAACTGACTTATAAGCTTGACAATGTGGATTATGTATCATCATTGATTCAATATGAAAACGGCCATCTCCAATATAAAGTATTGAATATGATTTATCGATTACTGGTGATGTACAACCAAGAATTTCACCAGGTGATAAAGGTTTTGTTTGTGGTAAAATGATATCAGCATATTGTGATTTTAATTCTTGACTAACAATCTATGATGAACATCAAAACATTGTTAGTTTAAGAAAATATTATAGGAAATAAAACAGAATAACAAACCTGTAAGGTTCTTAAAAATTGTATTGTACTAACAAGTGCTAATTTTATATCTGATTTAAAATTATGTTTGATTGTATCAATAAGATGTTGAACATTTATCTGAATATCGACAAATATATATAATATATTAATACCTGGTGTTTCATCAATTGGCACTAAAAAACATTAAAAATACAATTTTCTTATTTTCTACTATTCATCGACTCGTCTAATAATCTACTTACCTACCAAGACAACTGTGTCCATAATGAATTAATAAATCACATTTAAGTGCACGAGCACCATAATCATCTGAAAAATAAAAAACATATTAAAAGTGGACAATATGAATTTTAAAAAAAACAATTAACCAACCTATACAGCACGCTCCATATGCTACATCACCCATCAAAACAATATCTACATTGGTAAAACTAAAATTAATTTAATTTTAATTAGTTGGTTTTCTATTTTTTCTTATCAAAAGTATTTACGTTTTTAATATATCAGCAATAGTGCAAGCAAATACGAAAAGTCCTTCAGGCATTTGCATTGCAACTAAAAAAGAGATTTAAAAAACAAAATAAATCTAATTTTTATCTAAAATTATGTATTATTATTATTATTTACCTCTTTTTGCTTTTAGTGTTCGAATACGCCATATTGTTTTATGAATTTCAAAATTATAATTTTCTGGTAATTGTTTCATTTGTTCATTTAATTCTTTATCATTTAATATATCATTTGGTATTTGATTCATATTCGAACGACTAACCGTCTTTATCGACATCTCAAATTAATTAAAAACAAAAAAAATTATAATTATATAAAAGAGATTTAAATGAACACACACATTCAAATTGATATGTAATAATAATAAAAAATTATTCACTTTTATATAAAAAATATTTATTATATCTATTATAATAAACTAACTACAAATAAAAACATTCATCAATCTTTTTGCTCTGTATGCAAACGACAAAATGTAAGTTTTGCACGTTGAAATGAACCGCATGAACAACTAGAGCCAAATAAATCATACAAACTTCGTTCAATAATCTTGTATAAACGTAATTCAGTTGAAATTTTACTTAAACGATATGATGTTAATAGACAACATGGTTTTGTCGACTAAAAATAGATAAGATAAAAAAAAAATAAACAGAATAAAATAGAAAAATAAAGAATATTAAACAAGAGGTATACTGTAGATAAAATTTATGGGAACAAAAATGAATAAATGTCAATGATCACTCAAATTTTTCTTATTCACCAATGATTAGAAAGTACTATTAAACAATTTGTTAGAGTAGATGAAAAAAATATTTTAAAAAAGTTTAAACATTACGAGATCTAGAGTATAATTTCAAAGCAATAATACTCAACAGTAAGTATAAAACAACATCGTACTTTCAGTTCATATTTTTCAATATAATCTAATTTCTGTTTCAAAATTTCTTTCTTCTGATTTTCATAATTTAGAGCAGTTTGTGTTGCATATAAGAGTTTTGTCCATTCACTAAAAGATAGTAAAGTTAATATATAAGCAAATATTTCGATGAAAATTAATGAACTTACTCTGCTTTATAGTTAAATAATTCACAAAGTTTTTCTTTCAATTGCTCGATTTCTTCATCCCGTTTATGACACTGTCTCGTTTGTTCTTTTGTTAGTCTCAAAAGATATTCTTGATGCTGAGAGTAAATGAGATTTCTCTGTTTCTAACATATTATATTGTTCTTACGGAAATATGATTTAACAGCATACCTCATCATTTAATAATTGCTTTTTGGCCATATCTTCTAATGGTGCTTCTTCACGAATATTCTGTCGTTTTAAATGATTTAATTTTCGTTGTAAAACAAGCTGTTCCATTTCATAACTATCTCGTTGATGACGTTCATCAATAATTTCTTGTTTTAAAGTTTCAATCTAAAACAAATGTATACGTTTATAAAAGAAAATTTTTTGTTAACAAGACTGACTAATCAACCTTATTGATAACTGATACGTTTTCTTTTGACAATTGATGAAGTAAATCATCACGTGCTTCGTTCAACTGTTGAAAATTTCCTATTCTATAATGAGCACGATCAATTTTATATCGATTATCTTCAAGACATTGCTAAATAAAATAAAAATAAGAAAAAACTAATGAGTTCTTGGTCAATATAGTGGAATAAAAATGTTAGCAACAAGCAAATTAAAGAGGAATATACAAGCAATTTTCCTGAGGCAGATTGATTAATTCTAATAGCAAAAAATATCATGCACATTGAGCTCTCTTCTTACCAAAGATAATAATCAGTACTAAAATGGTTGAACAGTACAAAAACATAAACCATTAGTGTCTTTTTTCTAATTGTGAATAGGTTATTTTTACTTACTGATAATGAGGCTCGTTGTCGGTCAAAATTTTTCTTAAACAGAGCTATTTCTTGCTCGCTACTAGTGATACTTCTTGTCATAATATCATCACTACCAAATTCATGAGATAATAAACTCATTGTTGATTTTGGTTTTAGTTTTGGTAGATGAATAATTCCTGCATCACCAAATTTTCTAACGGTATTTCTTCTTGATAACGTTAGAGGAGCAATTAATGATAAATCATAGTGTAAATTTGATGATGAAGAATAGTATTGCTGTTGTTGTTGATCGGATAATGAAGTATTATCAAATAAAATACTACTCTGTGTGGACATATTTCTAGAAAAAAGAATGGATAACAACCGAAGTTTTATTCACACCATTTCTTATCATCTAGAACGAGCATCCTCTAGATTTGAATGTAACAGTTAGTATATAAAATACTATGCAGTTTTCTTATCCTCTGTAGACAATTCTTGCTAGAAATTGCACGAGAAACGAAATATTTGCTGCTAAGTTATTTCAGACACCAAATGACGAATCTTTAGTCATATCGTTATCTATATTATCTTATGTTTTCTAAACGATCACTGATATCACTGTAAGTAAAAAAATTATAAATAAACAAACATATATAAAAAAAACTTTGCGACAATAATCAAGAGAAACAGTAAAAACAGCAACAACAACAGAGCCATTTATTGACTTCAGAAAACAAGCAAACAATTTCAAGGAAAAAAAACGAAATAATACAAAAGAAAAATAAAGAAAAAAAAACTTCGCCGTCATCCGGCAATGTTATCATTCCATCTAATCGATATTGTCATCTCCTTCGTTAAAGTTGTTTGTATTGAAGAAATTTCTATTCACAACATGAAAAAGTAACAGGATTACTACAACTTGAAATAGAAGGTTTTGACAAGGGAGATGGTAATGGCAGATTTTTCTAATAAACTATTTAAAATATTCTGTTTAAACTTCACGCAACATCTGTAACATATTATACCTATCTTTTTTCAGCATGTATCGCTTAAGTTCGTCCAAAACTAGCCTCACTCCTGATATCGACTGAAGAAGTTCACATTACCAGCTTTTTTCTTCTCACTTGTGGCCTGCGTTGTAGTAATGACTTCAGTCTAATAAAAAACTTCTTTCACAAATCGATCTCCGTCTGATGAATAGACATACCAATGAACATCACTTTATATCGTTCGAACTCATCTAATGTATAGTATGCACTGCTCTTCAATCAACAAAATCTGTTGTGTTGTAAAAATGACTTTTTATCATTGTTAAATATCATAAGAGATATAAAAATAAAATTGCAATTTTGAAAACTATCAGATAAACGTTCAAAATTTAATCATTTAACATAGGTTCCTCTGTTGATGATATTGTTTCTTCTGTTGTTATTGTATGCGAATTACCATTACCGTTATTATTGTTGTTATTATTACTATCCATTTTTTTGACCAACTGAAATAGAGCCGCTGCTTCTTTAATATGTCTAAAACCGATACAAAAACCTTGAACTTCTAAAAATAAATCTTTAACATCGATAACTTTATTTCGAATTAATGACTGAATAAATACGCTAACTAAACGCACAAATCTATTTTGTAAAAATCGATCTTTGGTATTTTCACATGTTGTTACACATGTCGAAATGTATAAATGCAAAAATTCTTGTGGTAAATCAATTGATGTTGTTAAACGATTAACAACTTCCATTGAATGTAATGACATATCCATATTAACTAATGACGATAAATATTCTGTTAATTGATTACTAGGCATCAATTTTAATAAACATTGGATAGCTATTAGTGGACTATTTTCAACAAGAGATGGTAATTTTGATGGTGTCAAACCAATATGATAGACAATACACGGATCTGTTTCTAATTCATCTAATAGTTTTTGTTGTTGTTGTAAATTTAATTGACCCATATACGCTTTATCCATCAATTGTCGAATTTCAATACTTATTTTATTTGTTATACACATTGAACCATCCCATGCTACCATATGATTATCATTTTCAATTGGATTCATCCATATTAACTCATCGCAATCAAGACTAATATGTAATGGTGGTACTAAACGTAAAAATTCTGGACGTATAGTTTGTTCCATAGATGGTTTTTGACCAATAAATAATTTTTCTACAACTTGTTTATAATCATCTTTTATATTATTATTATTTAGAGCACCATTACGAGTAAATAATGTATCGAAATTATATTTATTTGTTTCAGGATCATCGATAACAGCTGGTAAATGACACTGAGCAGTCAACGGTAATTGTTTTGTACGTTCAATTACTTGTTGTTTAAAATAATCATGATTACTATCATCGAATAAAGGCGATGATGGAAGTGGCATCTGTAAGATTTGATTTGGCGTTTTTTTTAACAAATCTTTTGTCGTACTACTACCGCTCATTAGTGTATGCACAAACCATCTTTCATGTGATGTTACTTTTGATATTATCCAATGAAAACGTTTTTGTTGCACTGTAGCTGTGGATGTCGTATCGTTATTCGTATCGTTTATTGTTGACATCGATCCTAATGTTTGAGAAGGATATAAAACAGTAAGAAAAACAGGTGCAAATGGATTTGTATGTAAATGTAATGGTTCAATTTTATACATGTCAAAGAATAAATACAAAATAATAAGACGTTGTTGTGATGTCGGAGTTAAATCACGATTCTGTAGTAGTAAAACAAGAGCATTACCGACTTTTAAGTAATCATGCTTATTTATTCCATGTTGAAATTGTGTAGATATTTGATCAAACGTTAAATTTGTACCACATGTATCTTCATTTAATAGATTAAGAATGAAATTTATATCTTTAGACAATAATGACATTTTGTTCTAGAAAGAAAAATATTCAACAAACTATATAAATTATTAAAGCAGCAAACAAACATGTTTTGATTTATGTAAAGCTTGGGAGAATGTTTTTCTTTGTGAAAAGTCACTACATTAGATTATTCAATTTTTATCGCTAGTGATATCATAAAAGAGCACAGAAAAGTTGTTAAAAATAACTAACATAGAAGACAAAGTCAGACTATAGCACCATTTCATAAGAAGCATATACGAAATACCAACTTCAGACCAGCATACGTAGTCAAAACCGTTCTTATTTAATCTTCAAAGATCATCCACAACTTTGTGAGACTGATGTTTGGATAATGAGAAAGTTTGTCTGATCAACTGTATTCTACGATGATACTAATATTCAAAACACATAAATGAGGACTGATTTTTGTCAATCCCACCTAAATATGCCCCTGACAACATTCTATAAAATCAGAAACTCTTGGAAAACATATAACACAGCGATGTAAATCTTACGAAAAAGTGAAGAGGAAAATATCTATATATAACAATCGATAACCGCATATAGCATGCGTTAAAAGACGGAGGAAAAAACGCGAGCCAACGAATTCTTGGTCATTTGAAGTTAAAATCACTTCGTTCTAAAATCACTTTTTAACCATTGAACAGTTTTTTACTTGAGTCTCTACGTCAAAATGGCTTTAAGGAAAAGTTTTTAAAGTTAAAAATATGTTTTAGAAAAAAATCTAGTGAAATTTCGGCTAAAAACGACATTTTGAAGAGACTATACTATAGATGACGTTAGTATACAGCGCAGTTTACAATGTTTTTTTTATGTGGCATATAATATAACAAAGGAAATTTCTCTTTCGCTGCTTAGCTGTATCTACCTCTCTCTATGACTACCCAATATTTGCAGTCCTGATGGACAATTCTCTTTTACTTACAGGAAAAACAAATAACAGAACATAAATGTTTCCTACGTTCTGTTTATTTTTCTTATTTTCTCACTTTCATAGGATGGGACAAGACACGTGTTATATACGGAAAGTACAGTTCTATTACATAGACTTTTATTATATTTATTTCCTTGACTTTAGTGTAGGATTGTATAAAATAGTTGTCTGCCTATCTGTGTGTCTGAGTCGAACCAAGACATCCATAAATGTTATTCATAAATGTTATCCATAAATCTTTATTATCGATTGTACCATTATGCGACAATTGTAAATAAAACTAATAGTAACAAATAAAACTTACAAAAGATACATCATCTATCATAGCGAATCAGTCAGAAATACTTCCGACTGAACAGAGGTGTGAGTGTGGTCTAGGGTGGCGAATTCCAGTTTTTCGAAATCAAGAGTTGATTAGGTAAAAAATCAGGAGAAAAACAGGAATACCACGCAGTTTTTTCTTGGACAAGCAAAATTTGCATGCTTGTAACTTTTTTCTACCAAGCAAGTAATAAGGTCTATCACAGGTCAAACGGGATGGTGCGTCAACGGACGTTCAACGGCCAGTTTACGGTCATCTAAAAAACGGCTCGTTAACGGTGTGAAAACGTTCCGTTAACGTCACAGTATAAAGCTATAAAACAAACAGAACACAAAAACATACCAAAAAAAATGACTACTGATAACATCGAGCCGATTGCACAACTTCTATCGTTGTACAGCTAATAAATAAAGCTATAAAACAACGTCACAGTAAACCGGCCGTTTCAACAGTGTCAGCATACTGACCGTCTTTAGGCCGTTTTGACGACAAGTCATTCACCTCTTTTATTTCAGTTTCACTACTAGTATAAATGGAACGCTTATGTAGTTTATTCCACTGGTATTTTCCCAGCTGTTCATTTAACAGTATAAACAAATAGACAAATATTTCCTACGAAACCGACAAGAACCAAAAAACTAAAGCGAATACAGAGAACAAACTGTTTGCTACACCGTCCGCGGTATTTATTCAACATGACTGTCCCAGATCAACTGTCATGCCACATTCGCGAAGCGATCGCTATGAACTCCGATCACTCGCGACGTGATCGCTATAAAGTCACGCTCTCGCGATAAGATCTTAAGAAAGTCTTAATTAATTGAAATTTTTTTCTAAGAGTCACATCGCGATTTAACTATCACGGCGTGAACGCTATGTCACGGAGCGATCGCGAAATCGCTGCGGGATCTTGAGAAATTCTGTGCTTGTTACGTGCATCATGTTCCGAACAGTAAGCCGGTAAAACATGGTGCACTTAAGTGCCCAACTGGATGCTGACAAAGTATTCTTCTTCCCTGAAATGCAAACCTCTGATATTACTCTTTTTCTCATGCTTATCTTTCTGTTTTGTGATTTTACTGTGATTTATCGTAAATAATGTTGAACGAACATGTAGCAAAGAAGAAAAACTGGTATACTTGCTTTATCACAAGGCTGGATGATACTCCAGGCAAGAAAACAACACTGTAAAACGGCGAGAATGAAAAAATTCTCTTCGCGAAAGTAGGACTCATGTAGCGAGAACAGTCTATCGCGCTGATTTTTTTCCATAAAATGTAGGACTCATGTCGTGACATAGGGATTTCTATAGCGAGAATGAAGATTCGCTCTAGTTTAATGGATAGACAGCGGGACTCATATAGCGACTTAGGGAGTCACGCCGCGAGTCTAGCGAAAGTATAGCAGAAATTTCACTTCATCGCGAATTTATAGCGATCGTGATAAGAGCGTCACATTTAGCGACTAGACTGCTATTCACATGACGCGTTCACGCCGTAACTTTTCATCGCGAGTCACATCGCGGTTTTTGCAAGATAATTGACCTGGGATGTATTGTACGACAATTCCCTTTTTCTTCTCGGCTGTTTTATTGGTTCAAAATGTCGCTAAAATCGATGAAAGAAAACAATTTAAAATTAGGAGAAAATCTTAAAAATCAGAAGATTGGACTCTGGTGTTGTCCTGGATTCAAAGCCGTGGAAAGTTTTTCGTAGATACACGTTCATAAAGTCAGGCGATCGAGCAAGTGCAGATGAGCATTACCTTGTACTTTAAAAAGAATTCTCTTAAGAGGACGTAGGCACCTCCAAAACTGCCCTCAAATTATGCCGGTTTGTAGAGTGCGTTGAGTACCATGTGTCTTCAAGAAATTTCGGCGGTCCTATGAATATCATCAACTAAACTGTCTTCAGCATGCGGTGATATGGACCATTATCAGTACAAATTGCTCAAAAAACTACTAGGGGGAGTGTGTGATGGTCGCACTTCCTTTTCACAATCTCATCCATCACTTATTATAATTGATACACTTGTCAATGATCAATCAATTCACGCAATGGTTGATACGGGGGCTACTACATCCTTCATTTCACAAGCTGAACTTGACAATATTATGCATCCGCCAATTCAAACATCGGCGACACTTGGTGATGGGCGAACCAATATTATGGTCAATGGTACAGTTGAATTAAGTGTCACTATCAATGATATTACCACTGTCATTACAGCCCTTATTGTCGCTTCATTAGGCGCTAAGTTAGTTCTTGGTACGGACTGGTGTAACTCAAATAATATGAACGTGAATATTGGTAAAAACCAAGTTGAGATCAGTCATCCACAATACGGAACTACAACAACACCGTTCCTTGATGTGGGTTCGGTCGATGTTCGCCTCGCCAAATACATCGTATTGTTACCAAATCATGAACGCATTGTCAAAATGCAGGTGCCTATTTCATCTGCTACTCTTGCCTCATTTTCACCAGAGTTTAAAAATGTGTAAAGTTAAATATTCAGATGCCTGATGCTTTTGTTGAAATAAAAGATTTCTCATTTTATATGCGCATTTATAACCCTCATAAATATGTCCACACATTAGCTAAAAATACAAAGTTGGGATCAATACACTATCAGTCGAATGATGAAATAATGTACAACATATTAAACTCAGCGAATCAACCAAGTACGACAGAACAAAGTGTCCACCTCCATTCGATATAAATAAATGAACAACAAGAATCGTCCAACTTATCATCACTCGACAATGTTCTACAAGAATTAGTGTTGCACATTAATGACAAACATCATCGTAAGTATTTTCTTAATATCCTTCGACAAAACAAGCGTTCATTTGACACCTCAAAAATGACCCGAGCAAACATCAAGATTCATCATACCATCAACACTGGTGATCACCCACCAACAAGCGTCCGACCATACTGTAAGACGATTCAACAAAGAAAAGAAATGCAACAGGAAGTGGGAAAGCTACTCAAAATCAAGGCATTCTTCGACCGTCCAACTCACCATAGTTGTCTCCAGTGCTGCTAAAGATGAAGCCAGATGCTACCTATCGATTTTTAGTTGACTTTCGCCGGCTCAATTCAATCACCAAGAAGGATTCGTATCCGCAACCATCGGCTGAGGAACTGCTCCACCGCCTGGCAGGACATCGATACTTCACGAAATTGGATTTGAAGTCGGGTTACTTCTAAATTCCAATACATGAATCAGATATCCCGAAGACGGCTATAATCACTCAAGATGGCTTATATGAATTTTTGGTGCTCGCTCAAGGACTTATGAATGCGCCACCAACATTCCAACGGATGATGAATGAATTATTGGCTAATGGACGATGAGACTATGTGGTCGTCTATCTCGATGACATTGTCATCTTTTCAAAAACAATCAAAGAGCACAAACAGCACGTGGCCGATGTCATTTCAACGCTTCACAAGGCCAATTTTTAAGTGTCACCACCGAAATGTTCAATTGCCGTGGAGAAAATTGAATTTTTAAGCCACATCATTACAGGTGGCAAAGTAGAACCATCACCAGACAAGGTCAAAGCAATTGTTGATATTGCCTCATCAAAGACACTCTCACAAGCTAACAAATTTATTGGTAAAGTTGGCTATTATCGTAAATTTATTCGAGATTTTGCAAAAATTGCGGCACCTATTCACAAGGTTACCAATAAAACACGACCGAAAAAACATGAATTTCGGTGAGATCAAGAACAGCAAGATGCCTTTGATCAGTTTAAATCAATACTGACAAGTGCACCACTGTTCCTCGATTTTCCAGACCGATCAGTACCATTTATCTTATCCACAGATGCTAGTGAACTAAGAATTGCTGGAGTACTCAAGCAAAAGACAGTTGACCAGTTGACGGACTGAAGATCTGCTACTACAAATCACCATTACTTAACGATACTGAACGTCGATATCCAGTCACAGAACGGGAAGCTTTAGCAATTTATTGGTGTCTCACTGAATTAAGAAATTATATCGGAGATTCCGAGATCATCATCAAAACAAACCACAAACCACTTGTCAATATGCATAAGAAGAAAAATTATGGAAACAAAAGGATAGATAATTGGTTGACACATTTACAAGATCTAATACCACAAATTATTGAGATTCAATATCGACGTGGCATTGACAATATCGGACCCGATTATCTTACTCGATATGAAACAATCGGTACGGATAATCAACAACAGTCGCTTTCCGGCATCACTCGATCAATGACAAAACAGGTATCTCCAAGTGCTTCATTACCACCAACAGTGACAGAACAAAGCCCCATCACAACACCACCTCTAAGTACATCCACACCAATTGCAGATTTTAGTTTGGAAAAGATCAAAACTGAACAAGATAATGATACCGATATTCAGCTCATTATTTCACATATTCATGCTCAAAAGGAAATGGACAACTTTGTGTTATACAACAATATTTTATTCCGTCTTGTGGCCAAGAGAAAACATGACCCAAGAGCAAGGTTCCATACTTACCTGCATCAATGCTCAACATCGCACTCAAAGCATTTCACGATCATCCAATGAGTGGGCATTTTGAAGTACACGGACATTATATCTGGTTCTGGTGGCCCAATATGCGCCAATCAATTGAGCATTACATATCATCTTGTCAACAATGTATGAAATTCAACATCCTAAGCAGTAAAACACCAGGTCATCTTAAATCGTTTGATCCACCAACAGATGTATTTCAGGTACTACATATGAATTTCTGAGATCCTGTCCGCACATCAGCGCAAGGAAATCGATAGGTACTAGTCCTTACGGACAATTTATCCAAATATGTAATAGCAAAAGCGATGCCAAATAATACTGCTAAGGCTGCTGCCGAATTCATTATGGTGCATGGTGCCCCTGAACGAATTATCACAGGCAATGGTGTACATTTTAACAACATATTAATAAAAAATATCACCACAATGATGCGTATTGCTCTTGCATTTTCAGCTTCGTACCATCTTCAAACAACCTGGCCAGGTCGAGCGGTTTAACGCTACCTTTTGTACACAGCTGTCAAAGTACTATGATGAAAATAAAGATGGCTGAGACGATTATCTTCAATCAGTGGTTTATGCCTGCAATACCTGTAGTCATGCTACAACTGGTTTTGTCCCATATGAACTTGCTTTTGGACGAAGGCAGAAGAGCCCATTCGATCCCACGTTAGACAATTTCACTTTAAATCAATCGGATGCCTTTTACAAACATTTAATAAAAACACGACGAATAATTCTGAAACAAGTTCAAGCAAACATCCGTCATCAACAACGATTAACAAAACAACGATATGACAAACGTCACAAGGATATTAGTTATTCTATTGATGACTTAGTGTTTCTCAAGGTATGTGCTTAGGACTTTGTCGCGTGATCAACAGAACAGGTGAACAAAACTATATGGTAGAAGATACTGAAACAGGCAAAACCACGACGGCTCATATTAGTCAGTTACAGCCGGCTGTGCAGCGGCGTATCTGATCACAATTCATGTATATTACTACAATAATGCATCATTATCATCACCAATGGCGATTG
The DNA here is from genome assembly GCA_905250885.1 of Didymodactylos carnosus. Taxonomy (NCBI): domain Eukaryota; kingdom Metazoa; phylum Rotifera; class Eurotatoria; order Philodinida; family Philodinidae; genus Didymodactylos; species Didymodactylos carnosus. The sequence continues at coordinate 1,886 of CAJNOQ010003103.1, read as the reverse complement.
AAGGCGATGTGGCAACGCCTCAGCATTATCAAACTATGGATATTTCGACAATATACCCAATCATCACATATACATGGTTAATTTGAGGTGTGACAACTCAAACGCCTACTTCCAGTGGATCACAATAACCACTACATGGGTGTACACAATAATGATAACCCACGCACTGATAGTTGTTCGATGCGCGGTACGCGCATCTTTGTTGTAGGGGGGAGGTGTTATGATCTTCACCTTCGGTTAGATCATACCATCACTTCTGCTATTCTCCTTATAAACATGTATACATATACTTTTGCGCGCTATTCTATATGTTCTGGGATTTTCCCCTTATGTAATTTTCTCTATTCTGTTTTCTTCCTCGTGTTGAATGATAGATTTTCTCTCCCTCTGTTCTCTGTGGGGAATTTCAATTTAACACAGTCGGTTTACCACATTTAACGTACTGTTCATAAATCCATATATAGTTCCTCATCTTTTACAATAAAGTGTGAGTGTAGTGTACAGATGGGATGCTGAGAGACGCTTAATCGTTGTATTGCGGTAAACGGACATTTGAGGCTAGTGGTAGATCGTGTAGAAGATGAATGCGGATGGATGTCTCGTCTACACGAAATCGGCAGTTGTCGTGACGGTAGGTAATGGGAAAAGTTAGTATCTATGAGTGGTTGAAGACGAGAAGCAGCGATGAAAAACACGATGGTGAAGGTGTGACACGAAGAGCAATGAGAGGGGTTAGAGGTGGAACGTGAGAACGAGGTGAAGATGACGTATGTCCCAACTGGTGTAGCCGCGACGATGAGCGAGTAAATATAGTGTATTAAAGCGAAGGAGGAGCAGTAGACGTTAACGTTTACTTCGCCTCTTCCGCCTCAATAACACCGTAATTACAGTGTGCTGATGCAGTCGTAAACGAACATCGGTGCATGAATAGATAATTGATTTTTCAGTGGACGTGGTGGATGAGTCAGTTAATGTAGGGTGAATTGAATCAGTAGAAGTAGGGGAGTCAAGAAGTGATTCCATGATCCACCGAATTTACATTAAGCGAAGAAGGATCGAAGAATCGTACGAGCGGATCGTATCAGATCGAATATGATCAGATACGATTGTACGGTATGATCGCACACGAACTGGTATGATCTAGAATAATCGTATAAATTTATACATACGAAACGGTACGATTGGCGTCCGACTCGTGGTCCCTGAAAAGTCACAGGGCCCAGACTATACGTTTCGTACAACAATCGTACACACGATATTGTATGATCTGATCTGATCCTATGAGATCTTATGTGCGAAAGAGTAAGATTAGATAAGATCATGTTTGATTTTATACGATTATATATGATTTTATGTACGAAGGATACATGATTCTGACTGTTTTTTGCTGGTTTCTCTTGCTAGTCTGCTTTTGCTTTTCTTGTACGTTTTTGCCGCATAAGAATCTTCCCGATTCGTTTCTTTTTCATGGCTTTTAATTATGTATGGGAGATATAAAAGGTTTAGAAAAAGAGTCGCTGGGTTGGAAAAACTGTAAAAATATTTCAGATCATTGGATAAATCACATTAAAACATGAAAAAAGAATTTAAAAATACAAATAATATAAATTTCTTAATAAGAAAAATCAACGAACAGAGCATTACAAAAAACAATGTGAATTTAGATGAAAAGATGTGCTTATTTCATAAACAAATCTTATAGAGAGCCAACAATAGAGGGATTACTCTCGTTTCGTCCCGTATTTGTTAATTAGCTCTTGTTTCGTCCCGTCTCATTTCGTCCCACACTTGTTTCGTCCCCTCTCGTTTCGTCCCACACTCGTTTCGTCCCGTTTACATTTTCTATCATTCTACTCATTTTATAACTATTCATTTTTTTCTATCAA
>CAJNOQ010003102.1:0-17750 GCA_905250885.1 Didymodactylos carnosus | reverse complement strand
TTTTTACCCCTTCAAAAATTGGTTTTTTTTGTAATTTTTTTCCCTTTACCCCCCGTTTCCAATATCCCCGGCCCCCCCCCCCCCCGGAATCTGAATCAGTTTTAAATCCTCTTTCGAATGGCACTGTCCTTTTTTTTATTTGGTTGTTAAGGCCAGGACAATGATTGATTGATTGATTATATAAACCGATTAGGCTATACAAATTATCCCGATCGGGATTTATAGCGCAATCGGATAATCGTATAGACCGATCTGGATTGGGATATAAGTCGTGACTCCGCACTGATAGTTGTCATCATCATATATTCACTTTTTAAGATAATTTCATGTTTACCAATTTTATTTCGAAATTTGGTGTCATTATTCATATTCACCCATCACCCTTCTTGACTTTTCTCATCTTTGAAAAAATGTAATTTGCTACCGTACGTGACACATCGCTGGAGAAGCTATTCCATTTTAATTAATATTAGTACTCGGTTATACATAATAGCATAGTAACCGTATAATAGCATCGAAGGAAGCTAGAATGAGCTTCAAAGTCAACTGCCACACTCTGTTAATAGCGTAATTAAGACGTCCAGTTTTTAGAAACACAAACGTTAGTTCTTCCATGAAAAAAGATCTTCAAAATCTTTAGTTGTATCAGCTATAATATTAGATTTAATGATGTCAAGTAATAAATCAGTCGACTTGCGATCTATCGTTTTGACAGCAATTCTCTGTGATGGAGTACTTTCCGGTAGATTTTTGCACTGTTTTCGTTTCCCTGCCCATATGATAACAATTTTTCTCCATTTTTTCACACGTTTTTGCCTTCGTTTCTTGTTCTCGATCCTTAGGTTACCCAGCTTTAATAAGGCTTTTATACCAGTCTCTTTTTCTGCCGTTAACTTTATTTAGGTAATAAAACTAAATTCGTCTTCCTTTAATGAATATGTTTGTTCGTTGTTTATGACCAAGTCTCTTGTGAATATCTGCGCTGCTCCATACATAACTGTTGGATCGATTAGGCGTTCATCTGTTACTGTGTTTCTGTCTTGAAAAACTATTTAATATTTGGTTATATCTTAGTACTTGTTTCTTTACGATTGAACTGATCGTTTCGGTTGCTTCCTTGGTGTTGGCTCGAAAAACGACACAAGGAAATGGGCATGTGTCGAAATGAATTTTGAGAATATTGGACATATAACGAGTATTCTCAATTGTTTTTCGAAAGTATTTTTCAGAATGTCTCGAGATGAAAATTACATGTTCGCCACTGGATCGCGTTTGGTCCGAGCTTTTCAACTGATCATTTTTTTTACCATATTTCTGATTAATAAGTCAGACAGTATTGTTCAAAGTAATTCGATCATTAGCTTTGATACGTATATGAAGTAGAGGTTTTAGAACAGTTTAATTGCAATCGTTATGAATAATATTTATTGAGATGCAACATTTGGTATATTGATGCGTGATACTGGTCATCCATTTGATTATAATTAAATTACCATACTTTTTACTTAATCAACTTATCTTTCTTCATTCTCTATATTAAACTAAATAAAATACGTTTAATATAAATAAGTTATGTACTGGAAACATTTCGCATAATTTGGTATTATCTTGACTACTGTCTATTTCAGAACAAGAGACCTGATCATTACTGACTGATTTGTCATCGTGTGGAGTAAATCTATGGAAACATACGTTATCGGCTACGCTGAATCTCGTGATAATATAAATTCGAAAACTCAGCAATAACCTATACAAGGCGAAATAATCCAGTTTCGCCTACTTTTATGGAAAACTAAAAAATTCATAATTCACTAAAAACCGATTCAGACTACTTCGAAACATCAGGAAAGGCTCTACTTTACCTAGAGGAATAAGTCCCATGCTGACTGTTATAGAAAATACAGTTGCAGAATTTATCTGTAATGTATAATTATACCATGCACTTTTCACTTATACAAGATAAATATATGTCAACGTGATGTGTTTTATTCGCGAAACTATCCATATATTATGTGATTCTAAGCCTTAGAGTCCAACTGCTAGCAGAAAATTTGGATATATTAAGGCTTAATATATCCAAATTTTCTGCTAGCAGTTGGACGAGCAATGGTATGAGAGCGACGCATTATAACGGCAGGATCCCATCAGATACAGTCATACAATAAACTAACAGTATTTTTACTAAAATAATCGGCGTAAAATTTTCTACAAAAACATATTGACTGGTTCATTGCAAAATGTGAAAGTGGGACGTTATACGACAAATACGGAGAAGCTCTCGAATGGTCAACTTTTTAAATCAAAAACAAAACAGTTTTCCTGGTTTATCGTTCTAACCTGCTTAATCATAAACTCGAATTTTAGTTTTAAATGAAGATACAGGGATCAGCTGCATTAGGCTACATCTGCTAATGTTATTGAGTGTGCTCTTACTTCTCATATATAACAAGGTTCTTCTGAAGCGAATTTTTCGTCCAAAGAGTAACTTTATTGAAATCCTCTAAAAAACAGCGAAATTTTCATCTTTTCAATAACTATGTGAGTTACAAAGTTGACTATTTGAGAGCTTCTCAGTATTTGTCGTATAACGTCCTACCCTTTCACATTTTACAACGAACCAGTCGGTATGTATTTGTAGAGAATTTTACACCGATTCTTTAAGTAAAAAAGCTGCTACGAATAAACCTTGATAGAGATAGGAGCTAAATATAAAATGGCTCATTCTTCATGGGGCACCTGTTAATATGACCATTTTTTATTTTAGTAAATCCATATGTCCTCATATTCTGCTCTGTTTGTATTTTACAACACAGCATAATAGATTTAATCAGTGGACATGAGCTATAACGGTAAAAACGTATTACCGTTATCGTTCTCTTAATATAGACTGACAAGAATTTTACAGTCGATCTATTAACTCCGAAGTGATATCAACAAAAAACTCCACTGCATTTCGTTTGATTTTACCAACTAAATCATATTCAAATGATTATTCTCTCACTAAAGAAAATCCATAGCTTGTGGATTTCTTTTCATGGTGTATTTGTATGAAACCAGCTGTTCTTTCTTTAATCAACATCAAGCTAAGTTCATGTGTTCGAATCTCTATTCGTACAAAATTGATTTTGTGTTCTTCGTTAGTTTTCGTTTAGAATACTATAATGAAATATTTTGTCTGCTTGTATCCTGAAAAGAATAAAGCTTATATCAATCAACATCTAAAGCTTTTTTCCTCATTTTGATCGAAAAAGGGAGTTGTTATTTTTTGATAATTCGTTAATTTTTATTATTACCAAGGAAAAGAAAAATGTGTGAATAATAGTAATAGCCTCGTGTTTAATGACTAAAACAAACAAACGTCGGTTATATTCTATATGTCCGAATGATAGATGATTCGTCCTTGTACATATAATTTTCTTTTTTTTCTTTCTTTTCTTTTGCTGGACAATACATGCACTCACATTCAAAAGATTAAGAATGAACGTCGTCCGTCGGCCTTGAACCCATCATTTCTTCATCATTTCATTGTTCTACTAAGTGTACAATGTACAACAAGAGAGAGAGAGAGAGATGTTAGAAAGGGCGGCCGACTCCTTTCTTTCATTTGAACTATTCAATTGAACTACGTGTATACCATCACACCGCTTTTCTAAGAACTTCTCCACCCACCCACTCGCATCAAAAGTGAGGTTTGTAAAATTGTTTTTATTGTTATTATAGTATAAATTAAATTCATACCTGCGGACATTTCAGATCAAGCATGGATGTAGTATTCGAATGTGATGTAATGTAAAGCTTTCGTAGCAAGACAACTAAAATGTCGCAGACAGATCAATAGCCAACCGTATAAGGATTAATCTAATCTCTCTTATTAACAGATTGCTGTATCCGCATGCACTGCTACCAGCCCTTGAGGTCATAATGACCCGATGTATCAAGGGATCTTGTACTGTTGAACAGCAGATGCTAATAAAAAAAAAAATTTTGCTACATTTCAAACGGCTGTCCAATACTCCTGATGCGCTTTCATCTATCTCAAGTAACTTTCTTCGTATTCGCTAAATTTCTGTTATGATAACAAATCTGAAGGTCTACACATGCTGTGAAAATAAGTATATTTTTTCAGTTTGTTTTCTTATAACTGATCTTCTACGGGTCAATATTGCACAATGGACTGTTTTATCACAAATATCTCTTGCATACCGACATTAACGAATATGTACGGGTTCAATGTCTCTATAGTGGCGATGAAAATGAGAATTTGCTTCTCCAGAAAAAAGATTTTCATCCCTTCATATAGTGAGATGTTGTTAACTCATCCAGGTGAAATTCATCTTGCAGGATCATACAAAATTTGTCATTTTCTTATGAAATCTTGTGATAATCCAATTTCTTATAAGATCTTATTTCAAGATCGTGTCGAATTTGGTGCTATCATACAAGTATGATAAAGAGTTCAACACTCTCATTCACAAGATTTTGTAAGATCTTGCAAGAAGTAATGACGCATTGTTACCGCATAAATTTTGCTACGATATATAGTATACAACATCGCCCTTCCCATGTGCTTAATACCGACGGTTACCAGGAGGTATAACACCATAGTAAATGAAAATACCGGCGGTAACCACACGGTATGTCACTGTATACCGGCGGTATCATCTGGTATTTTGTCATTATGAACACGTAGAACAGGCGTTCGAAACTAATTTCAACTTTCTTCTTTTTATTGTTGAGCACTAGTAATCGCAGAGAGGCTCCCGCTTAAGAGAAATTTGACCCGAGTTAAAGTTCAAACTGCGACGAGTCTATATGAGCTAAAAGAAAAGTTTAATCTGAAGAAGAAATTAAGTTTCTCGAATTTTTCTGTTTCTTTTGTATCATCATGGAAACAAAATACAATGGTGAATGGCTAAAAACGGTTACCATGCGGTATTTTCTTAGATCGTGGTCTAATAAATTACCGTGGGTTAACCGCGCGGTATACCGACGGTATTTTAAAAAAGCTCAATATGCACGGGTTCTGACAAAACTCAAACTTTTCTTCTGTCTTTAACTTGACACATCAGCTGAGTACCAACAATGTTCATGGCTATTAAGGAAGATAGACAAACACGATCCTAAGGACGTCAGAGTCCTACCTATATGCTAGAAAATCTTATGAAAAGAAAAATGCCTTTTAAGGAGAGTCTATAGCGGAAATCTATAGGATAGAATCACAGACATAATCTTGTAAGATTTAATGAATTTTTACAATATCTTAACATAAATTTTTGCAAGATCTTGTGAAATTCGGCTACAAGAGAAATCTTATGTGAAATCAGGTGGACTGATTTATAGGGAATGTTGTAGAATTTTCACAAGATCTTGTATGATTATGTGAAGCCTTATAAAATCTTATGATATGATCTTGTAGGATCACACAAGATCATTTGTCAAGATTTGATGATCTGGGCAAATCATACCTTTTTCGTAGAGAACGTAACTCTTGATGCTTTTTGAAGATATTACAAGTTACTTGAAACTATTTAATTCTTTTTCAATGAAAATTGAAATTTTCGGTGAGAGGTTAGGCGTTAATGACATTTTCGTGCTCATTTCTCTTTTAATCAACGATTTACTCGATGAAACGAGACGGAAACGAGACGAAAAGGTGTCGTTATTTTACGTTTTACACAACTAAGAAACGACAAAATTATCGAGAATGATATGCACAAAAGCGTCTTACCGCATTTGTTTAATGCTACCATTTTTATTTAGATCAAATTAACCATAAATGCCATTTGTTATTAAATAAATCTTTCGAACTACCTTTAAAATCCGACTGTTTTCGACAAGCTAATAATATTTTTATAATCATAATTTTCTTTTGTCTCTCTAGTGCATGAGCCTTTTAGTAATTTGTCAAAGCATATCACCAATTTCTTAGACGTTTAGAAGTATCCCTCGCCAAAAACAGAAAATCTTCTGAGTTATTGAGCGTGTTGGATACTTTTCAGCAACTCAAAATCAACTTTATTTTTTTTCTTCCGGTGATATGGAACAATACTTTCACTTCAAACTTGAATAAACAAGCTCAGTGTGCTCATGTGCTTTCTAGATTTTAATTTCAATATTGTTGATTTTATTCTAAAAAAATGTATTTTATCCACAAATAAACCTATTTAGCTTGCAATGTCATCAACGGTAGTGGTAAGTCATTCTTTTACACACTCAACGTAGTTTCATGTGAATTCTCTCTTCAGCCCAAATTGACAATCATTACAAAACGTGAGCGATCTATTTCGCCCATACCTGAATCAATCAGTCCACCTCAAATTGAAACTTCTCCAAAACGAACACGACGACGTCACTCGTCATCTGCTACTTCGACATCAGCTTCTACAATATCTCACACAAATACATCTACAACAGACGGTGGTGATGAGGTGAAAATATTCACATCGTCAGCTGTAAGTGAAACAAATGGACAAACTACAGATGATGACGATATCGATGTAGATGGAATTGATGATAGATTATCACCGGTCGTTGTTGAACCAGTATGTATTCTGATACAAAACATTTTTAGAATGTTTTTGATAGTAATTACTGAGATTAGAGTTGATTGCTGAACCTTTCCTTCATTTCAGACGAGTCCGGTTAAAACCGCAACAGATACTTTGAACAGTGATACACCCTCATCTATTCATCCATCATTTCCAAATGGTTATGGTGGTTTTTTTCCATATTTTCCAATGTTTCCTTATTTTAATGGATACCATCCTTCATCACAAATGCCACTCACATCCACGAGTAATAGTAACACAAATCAACCACATTTCGTATGTAGATAGAAATCAGAGTATACTCTTATTTCTATCGTTTTCTCTTTTTATTGTTATAGGATAAACTTCGATCGATATCACCTGGAATATATCCACCTTCGATGCACATGGGTCTGTTAACCAGTCCAACTAGAGGTGTGGTGAAGATCTGATAAATGTTTCAGCATAAATATTGAATTATTTTTCAGGCAATATGGGTGGTCCGATACTTAATCCACATCCAAATTTCCCATATACTCAACAGTGGCGTCCAAATTTGTTTCCATTTGGTTTGCCATTTGGCAATGGATCGCCTGGAAATCATAATTTACAACATCCTAATTTATTCGATGGAACAGAACGAAGGTAAATACATTTAAAAACTTCCATGAGAATAGACATATGATTCACGCCATTAATTTTAAAATCTAGTTTGAGATTGTCTCCGACGATCAATTTAGGCCGATTAATATCGACATATGAGAGACAGTGAATAAGATAATCGCGAGTATTCGAGATCAATTTCAATATCAAAAGAGTGATAGAATTTACTATTGAACGTGACTCCATTGATGAGATAAAGTTGAAATTCACTTGAACCGAAGACGACCTTCATCTTGTCATTTATCCTTGAAATAGCGTACAATAGTTACAAAATTTCATAGGACTTTCTCCTTATTAAAATGAAAATAATTTTAAGTGTCCTTGAATTTTATAGTAGTATAAATAATATTTCAGTTGAACAGTTATCCATTTATGTAGAACCTTTTGTTATATGTCTTTTTACTTTTCACTTCTAGTGTAAATGCGATATTAGATAATCAAAAGCCGAGAAAGCCCCATATTAAGAAGCCGCTAAATGCGTTCATGTTATTTATGAAAGAACAACGTCCACATGTCATTGCCGAATGTGTTTTGAAAGAAAGTTCACAAATTAATAAAGTTTTAGGACAAAAATGGAAACAATTGCCAAGAAGTGAACAAGATAAATATTATGAAATGGCCAAAGAAGAACGTATTCGACATATGAAAGAACATCCAGGATGGAGTGCACGTGACAATTATGGTATAAGAAAGAAGAGAACACAAAGTGGTCTATCACATAAAAAACCTCGAGAAAAGTTGGACACAGAAAATGGAGGTAAGAACTAGAATATTACTCTCTTTTAAAGTGTCTAACATCTCATCTAATTTAGATTGTGTTAATCAGAAAAAATGTCGCGCACGTTTTGGTTTGGAACAACAAGGACAGTGGTGTAAACATTGCAAGTATGTTAATAAAATCTTCATAGAAAAAAAAATTTAATAAATAAAAGTGTCTTAGATGAAAAAACTTTGTTGAAACTTATTTTTATCGATAATATCAATTGTAAGACAGGTTGAAGTTAGTTTTCTTTCTATTCACATTCTTTCATCCCGCGTAAACATACTGAAAAGGTAATTTTCTATGAAATTTGCTTAACCCGACTAACTATCTGATGATGTGATAACTATTCTTTATTACAGGCGAAAAAAGAAGTGTACACGTTTCACAGAGGAAGGTGGTGATGGTTTTAGTGGTAGTGGAAATTTAACGGGAGCTGAATCAAGTTTAGATGAAGATGATGATTTGAATGATAGAAGTAGAGACAGCAATGAAGAAAATAGGTATGTATTTTATCTCAATTACACAAATTCTTAAACGCTTTGATGTTGTGATTAGTATTTTGAACTAGTACCAATAAGTAATTTTAAGAATGTAATAAGAATAAATAAACAAAGACTAGTCAATCCTGTTTTTTTTTTCTATTTAAGACTGAATTTGACATTAACAAATAATCACAACGTTCATTCATCGAGAATTGAACGATCACCTCAAGGACATTCTCATCATCCTCAACATCGTCCGCACCATTTAGAAAACATTCGACCACCTCCACATCTGACATTACTACAGCAGCCGCAATTTTTTCATTGATTAAAATGGCTCTTTTTTGCTATGTTATTATTTTTTACTTATCAAATTCGAAATTTTTGTTGTTTTTTTGTATGAAGTCTTTTTTGTCGTCTTTGTTTTCTGGTTTATGAATAAATAATAACAATTATTTCTTATCGCACTTGAGAGCATAAGACTAAGACTAATCGGTCACCAATTATCGGTATGGTCTGAAAAATAAAGACAGTCATTTGTTTAGACAAGACAGTAGCATCTCGACAGACATGTGTATAAGAACCTGACGATCTACTTTAAAAATCTTGTTCCTGTCAAAAGACTTCTATCCATGAGCATTCTTTTTTGAAACGAATAGTAGTTTTAGCGCTTGATAAACAATGAAACACATCGCTTCATTTTGTTTCTTTATTACACTAGATATCTCATATGCGAAGATTTGTTCCACTCAATGCGTCGATAGAAAAGAATAGAGAACAGAAAAATATGCATATACGGAAAGAGATATCCTCTTCTTCCTACTTAACTGTTAGTTCTTCTACTATTAGTAATAGTCTTCCCATATCGCTCCTTTGCCTAGTTTTCAACCAAAACGTTCGTTTTTCGGCACTTATTGGGTGACATGAAACTAATGCCAAAATGATTTTGCGTTTCATTGGTTTCTTGTGTTTGTTAGATTAAAGGATGCATTGAGATTCTACGAGATACTCATTTATACTAAATCCTAAGTTTCTCAGCATCTTTTTATTACAATTAAATGAAAGTATCTGTTTTGTTGTCATGACTGTTGTAGAAACGTAATTCGCTATTTTATCTCTCCATAAAACATGGGAAAAGGCTGGTAGATATTCTATGAACGAGACAAATTAAAAGAGATAGAGTATTGTGGTTAAACATTCATTTAGTTAAGTAACAGAAAACACGTAGCACAAGATGAGATGCAATCAATAAATCTATAAATTTCCGTTTATTGTCAGTTTCTGCGTTTAAAATATTCCTACATATAGCGACACATGTCATTCCCGATAGATATAATGCAATAAGATGCAATGAAAAGTATAAATCACTTACATTCAGTAGTGCAACCAATGGTACGACAGTCTTGATACAAATTAACCGCATGTTTCTCTATTGAGAATAAGATGTTTGTTCTAAATCAAAACGTTAGTCTGAAATTGACATATTCTTTCATTGATTTTTTTAGAAAATTTTACAGGATATTTTGTTTCAGCGGAATTACAGATGTTTTTCTGGCATGCTTTAAAATACTATTTGTACAGAGAGAAAAGACTTTCTTTAAAGAATATTTTTGGTAATAGATGCTTAGTTGAGTGCCGTATTATAGAATAAACAATTCTCTACAAAATGGTATATTACACGATTTTGTATGATTTGAGGAAAGAACGCTATAAAGAACTTTTTGTTAGAATCTGTTAACCTTTAGCTGTCAAAAATATGTTCTGAAGTGTCTAGTGGAGCCAGTTTCCACAGAAATAACAACTCGAATTTTATGCTGCTAAAAGCTTCAAAGATATTTTAAAGATATACGAGATGCTATGAATACTCAAAAATTAGTAGAACGATGATCCAGAATGTTAGCATGTTGTTTTGTGAAGGATATGAAGGAATAGTGAAAAAACGCTGTTTGAACGCTGTCTGTGTCGGCAAAGTGTGGAGGTAACGGATTATGCAACTGTGAATCCGAAATGAAAAAATATCAAATTTTGTATTATTTCTTTTACTTTATCAAACTTACCTGAAAATCTTTTTGAGCTTACTCCGGTTTTTGAAACTACCCAGTGCCCCCCTGCTTTAACTTCTTCGCGTCCCCACTACTGTTAGTTTCAAGGAATGAAGATAAACTTCAAATTAAAATAGGATCAGGATAAGAAAAAGCGATTTTCTTCCTTGATATTTATGAACATGAAGTAGCTGTACCGTATTGAAACGTTTTATAACCAAGATCTTGGTAAGAAACGGAAGAAATTCAAGAACCCAAGATCTGGAACGTTTTTCTTTCTTGAGTTTTTGTACCGATATTTTGATAATTCTTGAACTACCGTTTTGTTTCTATTGGTTTCCTTACATATAACTGCAAAAAATTTTCATACTCAGAATAACTTCAAAAATTTTTCCTTTCCTAAACCCCATTGCATCTGTGTCCAAAGTTATCGAGACAATGAGCATTAGATAGCTTGTCCAAGACTATCACGGGACCGCCGTTGCCAGGATTCGAACTCTGTATGTACGAAATACGTTGTCTGCCCACTAGCCGACTGAGTCACGCTGCAAAAAGTTTCCATTAGAATACTTTGAAACATTTTTACTCAATTCACTCAAGATCTTGAAACTATCGAAAGTTTCAAATATTTATTTATTAATAATATAAGTGAGACATTAACATAGATCTCGATTCAATGAATAAAAATGATTTAAAAAAATCGAGGCTTCTTAATTGAGATCACTTTTTTTGGTAAAATGTGTAACATAAAAATTAACATCAAAAAAACATCACAGGCTGGGAAGCGCACAGTGAGAATGAGTGAAAAAATAGTGATCTGAATTAAGAATGAGCCAAAAACATAGATGAAAACAGATCATATTTTTGATCATCACATTAATTATCGTACAGTCTTCTGACTAAATGAACATAGAAGACAATTCATACTCTGTTCACATATGGAATTCTAGCATTAGATGTATCACAGACTGAAAACGCATATACTTTTCACAAGAAACACATAGCATGTATTATTCTAGATCTTGAATAAGTGTTGAAGTTATTGTTTTGACATCACCTGGTTTATTTGAATTTAATAGTGGTGATGGTGGTGGTTTTAGTGACTGTCTCAAATAATTATATTTTTTAGTCGAATCTTTTTTATTCATTAATCGACGTTTTTTCCATGGACCCCTCCACATCCAAAAGACGATAAGTATCTGATAAGAAAAATAAAGTGCTGAGAATACTACGAGTGTATAACGATCAATAATAACAAGGGCAAATTCAGCGGTGGTGTTCGATGCTACATTGCTGTCATTTGTACTCTTATAATAATTAATATAGCCAATTACTCCATGATAGATGTTCAACAAGCATAAAGCAAATATAGAACCAATCGCATAAATATCCACAGCAGTTAGATACGAAATTGTGCTAAAATTAAATTAGTTATAGGATGAAAATAGCGGTAATAAAATTTTAAGTACTTACGGTAGTGATTTATTTACTGTCCATCGAAATGTAACGGACGTTAAAAGTAATGTACATGCAACTTGTACACGTCCATGAGTACTGAAATAGATAACTTTGTAAAGACCTGTAAAACGTCACGTATCGTTCCTTGAACGTGAACGCTAAAGCACTGGTGAACGTGGCCTTTTTTTATACGAACGGTGTCCATATTGTATTGTGTGAAGTAAATATAAAATTCTGTTCTTGTACTGTAGTAAGAACATACATATTTCTGCTTGGTCTTATCTAATCAATAGAAAGTCTAGTGGATGTCACCATGATCTTCTCAGGGCAGTAACCAGATTATCGCAATGTAACAAGGATAGTCATTGATTCTCTGATCAAGACATTAATTCTTCCAAGAACAGATTGCCAATTCCCTGATCAGAAGACTAGTTCTTCCTGCAGTGGAACCGATGTTCCTTGGTCCAAACCATTTCAGTAACTACATACGTTTTCCTTTGTTATCGTAACCCATTTGGGACAAACGAGCGTTGATTTTTCAATAAATATAACTGGTAATGAAGAAATCTGTTTCATTTGGTATACTACTACGTGAAATCGCTATATAACGTTTTGCAATACTATTCATTCCACACAAGATTAATACCGTTCATATAAAATAAAGTTCACGTTCACCAGAACATTCTCATTCACATTCAAGGAATGCAAACGTACTTAGCGTTCACGTTCAAAGAGAACGCTAAAAAGGAACGCTGAAGTTTTGCAGGCCTACTTTGTAATACTATTCGGATATTTCATTTTTTAATATCCTTTCTTAACTTACTTTGTTATTGGAATGGCAAATGTACAAAAACTCGCCGATGTTATTAAAAACACAAGAAAATATAAATTCCAAAAAAAATAACCACATTTTCTTAAGAAAAAAGAAAGATGATTAATTATCAATATTATCTTCCTTTTATCGAACAATATACGTACCTTGCTACATGACAAGTGCATACAACAACGCCATGTTTAATTCGATCACCATTATCAGAAAATTCTTCAATTGGTTCTTGTATATGTATTTCACAATGTTCATACAAATACCATTCTTGTTCATCGGTAAATATTGTTCGAATAACACCACTAGGTTTATAATAATTTTGGAAAAATCTTAGCTCATCATCACGCCGAGTTGTTGTCATTGTTAAAGAAAGCTCTTGAACATCAGCGGGAAACTAGAATTAAAATAACAATGTATTCTTACGCGCACTTATCGTATTTTGTTATCTTAACTAACATGATACAATTCCATTCTTTCCCAAAATGTTCCTTTAATTCTATGATGTTCGGTAATTTCTGGAATATTTGTTCCGTCTTCGTAGATCGAATAGGATGTTTCATGTTTGACATCACCAATACTATTTAGAATAACTAGATTTGGATTCCAATGACCAACTGATGGATCATATGTTGTTTTATTCTTCAATTTAATATCATTCCAACTGGCTTCAAACAATATTTCACCATAATAACGCTCACTAAACATAGATATAATCACTATTTTGTTAAAGTTATCTGTATTTGTCGTTTTACTTAAGCGTATCAATTTCTCCTACTCGAAGAAAAATACATCTTGTTCGTATCTCTACAGCATTCAACGGTTTCAGTACCAACATTTGTACCGTAGGTGGTATCCATTTACCATTTTCGCTACTTTCGAGACGTGCTGATTCGGCGGTAGCCGGTGGTATTATCCATGATAAACGAGGGGCTTGATTATATTGTACAGTTGCTACGGATGGTGATGGTGACTGTTCTGTTGAACGTAAGTCCGTTATTTCTGTATGAATTCGACGAGATAGTAGTGGTGGAGGTTTTTTTTTCGATATGGCAGCTGAACTTTCTTGGCGTTCTACCGATCGACGATGTGAAGCAGAAATCGAATTTTTACGTGAAACGATTACGCCATTTCTGACTTGTTGAGATGTTCTAGCTGAAAAATGAAGTTTTCTATTATAAGAAAATCTAAATAGCTCACTCACTTCGCCTATTATTGACCGGGAGTACCGATGTTTGCATATTATAGACCAAAGAGATATTGCACATCTTCAGTCTTTTATAGTGTATAGAGCAGTAATGTCCGCTTTTACTTAAGATAAAACTTCTTCGGTTCTGTTCCTCATCCACTTAACAGACTAAGGGTGCCCAACTTCCTTTCGGATTTTGAGCTGAGCATAGCCTGATGTAGAGAAAAATGTAGGCTATAAAATGAGACGACTTCTAGTATTTCAAGATCTTTCTTCAAAAGTTATGCATTTTTGCAGTTTTTCCTTCAAAGCCTAAAAAACGCGAGTTTTTTGGTTTCATAAACTTTTCTCTCCTTTTCTGTATGTTACAGTGGAAATTACAATTTCAATCTCCACTGGATTCTTGTCAGTGGAAATTGATATTTTAAGTTCAACTAGTGGAGAATAAAATTTTAATCTCCACTATAGTGGGATTTTAAATTCCACTAGGCAAAAATGACTAACACTCATATTTCGATCTCCACTATAGTGGAAATTATAATTTGCTTGATATGTTGCTGACAGCAAAAGGAATACCCTTTTTTTATTGAAAATATTATTAACAATCACAAATATTTTTTTAACAGCATTAGGCATTTGAACACACACTTTTTTTGGGGGTGACATTATGTACAACATTTTACGCCTTTAGCTCAACATGGACAAAAGAAAGTGTGTGTGTGCCACTTGTGCCTTGTGTTGAAATTGTAATTTCCACTGTAACATACAGAAAAGGAGAGAAAAGTTTATGAAACCAAAAAAATCGCGTTTTTTAGGCTTTGAAGGAAAAACTGCAAAAATGCATAACTTTTGAAGAAAGATCTTGAAATACTAGAAGTATGACGATTACTGACTGTAGAACTATGGAAGTTTCTATCGAGTGCGTCATAATGATTAAATTCTGGGTGTAACAGTGCTTTGAGTAAAAGTCCCGTAACTTCAACAAAACAAACACTTTTTCGATCGGGTTTGTTTTGTTTTGATCAGGAATGATTGCTTTTCTATTACTAATTCTGAAATCAAAACATCGATCAGGTTTTCCGTTTCTTCCTTCGGCACATTCCTGAAAATGAGGAAAACTTTTTGAAACTTAGTTCTCCAGCCCACCATCTGCTCATAAAAAACATTTTTCATAGACCAGAGGAAACAGCATGTTCAGAAGTACAAAAAGAACTGAGTTCTCACTTTTGCTACACTCTATTGCTGAAGAAAAAAGTCAAATCGAAAACATACCAACTATACAAAGTTTTCATTTTTTTTGCCTTTCGTATAATTTACGTAGTTTCCTTGATTAAAATTCTAAAATTAAAGTTTAGGTATGGTTTTATAGAATATTTCGTGGCGCATCTTTTAAAAAACGCTAACCGCGAGATCCTGAACATACACGAGAAAAAAAGAAAATACTGAGAGGCCATTCATTATGATGCAATCGATAGAAACTTCCATAGTTCTACAGTCAGTAATCATCATACGGAATCTCAGTCATACACATCAATTCCATTTTAGATGAACATTAATTTGGTATATAATACATTTTTATATCATTTGTAGTTTCAGCTCTACCCCCCTGGAAAAATATTATTTCCAACTGTGTATTAGTAAAGATTTCAAATAATGTGAATTTGTAGAGAATTGAATGCAGTGTCAGGAAATGCTTTTTAGCAAAAGGAGGGAGTTGGTTCAGTATCCGAAAATTATTAATTAAATCTAATTAACATATGGTGCAAAAATATTGGTGTAAATGTCGAGCATTATTTCTCCATGTTCCCGATGTGCTAGAAAGTCAATCATTTTTCCGTTGGAAAGAGCAAAGTCTGAACTTCGTAAAACATAAAGAATAAATTTTACCCTGATTAAGTCTGAGTGAGAAAAAATCTAAATAGCAAGCGTCACCAAAAAAGCTCTTAAAACTTTCGCTCTCTTCCAACATATTTCCCTCATCAAGCATATTTTTTTCGTATAACAGAATATGTCATAAATTATGTAATTGTAGAAACTAGAAGTGTTTTTATCGCTCTTTTGAATAGAGGAGGAAATGGACGAAGTTCGAATTTTGCTCTTTCCAACGGAAAAATAATTGACTTTTCAACACATCGGGAACATGGAGAAATAATGCTCGCCATTTACACCAATACTTTTGCACTATATGTTAATTAGATTTAATTAATAAATTTTCAGATTGTCAAAAATGTCTTATTACATAATTTAATTTGGATGTGATGATTACACCCATAAAAAGTTATTCAAGGAATTTAATTGATTTATTTTAGTATAAAAATTTTTAATGAAAAAAAACAGACTCATTATCATTATTTTTTGACTAGCTAAGCCAATCGTGTTCAAATTATTTTTTCTTACTATTTTTGTTATAGACATATTTCCGTGTATAGGATTTACTTTCCATTGATTTCGAAAAGTTATACAATTAATTAATTAATTAATCATTCGCTTAATTCTATTGCTAGTTCTTCCCACAGAGAATCTGAGTAATACTCAAAGTGTTTGAGTAAATTCAAGTAGTTATCAGGGTGTCTTAATCACGTGTAGACGGAGTTTACATTATCTTAAAACGAATTTACAGTCTTAATTTCCTGTTAAGAATAGGCAAGAAGAATTTATGTTTAAAAAACTATCTCCGTTACTTACATCGAACGATTTGAATAGCACAGCAAGTCCCTAGTAGAGGTCACGGAAGTTTTCACACATTTTTTGCTCCACAGGAGCACCACTAACAAGCTTTTTTAACGAAATGTAGTAGGCTATAGGTAATCGACAATGCTGATTTCGAATATAATATTCATTTGAGCCGATAAGTCTTTCTTTGCCAGTTTCCAGAAAAACAGTTTTCCAGAAATCTCGAAAAAAACCCAAAACTTTTTCTAAATAAGTCACAGTTGTAGTCCACGAAATTTCGATCAGAATGAGACATCTCCTAGCTCTACACAATCTTTCTTTGCAAAGTTATAGAGTTTATAAGAAAAGCCCTAAATTGTCACTTTAGAGTTACAGAAAGAAAAGAGGAGAAAGAGGAGTTTTAAGTCATGATGAATTACTCCGACGGACTAAACTAACCTAGCTCGAAAAGAGAAGATTGAATAGAACAAGCACAGCTAGTTCTGAGTAAAAAATCATGATCGCAGAAGAAGAATAACCATTTATTTCACCTTTATTTCTTTATTTTTTGGAATTATATTAGCAGTTTAGGTATTTTCAATCACAAACATCTTCTAAATAAAGTAACATACGATGTAATGGTGTAAATGTCATGCCATGTCATTTCAGTTTTCAACCGATAATGGATATCGATTAAAACCGAAATAGAAAGCGAACGATGTCTGGTTAACCGATACAAAATTAGATGAAAATACAGTTAATCATTCAGTCATCGACGCTTGATATCTATAGTCTTTTGCATTACGTTTTAGGTCAAGACTAAAATCATAACATACGGTGCAAAAGTAACGGTGTACATGTCATGCCGTATTTCTCATCGACGGAGGATCGAATCACTTTGAAGTTTATTTGTTTGAAAGAGTAAAGTCTAGAGAACAAATTTGACTGACAAATAATTTTTTATTTATCCAATCTGAACAGTAAAACAACATTCTTTCGATTGCCCTCGAAAAGATCTTGCAACGTAAGATGCACCCAGGGCAGCCTTGCAGTGAAATTTATTTTTCGACACTTCATACACCATTCGATAGAGAATTTCGCGGTGATCACGAATATCACTTCCAAGGCTCTCAGAACCCTTTCCTCACTGA
>CAJNOQ010003101.1:0-21433 GCA_905250885.1 Didymodactylos carnosus | reverse complement strand
TTCTGCTTGTAATGTCATTTTTCTTCCGCTTTCTTTTTTTTCTTTTCTACGCATATATAGTGAGAGGTATAGAAAGCAAGAAAGTGAAAAGTTAGAAAATTTTATCTTTTCATCGAAATATTCACTGGAATCACTATGATATTACTCTATATCCTGTCAACTTGACACATAAAAAAGTTAACAAATTTGGAAGTACCCCTCTCCAGTTTTTAAGGTACTCTGAAGTACACAAGCTGTACTCCATGTCGAGCTATTTTTTACAAAAGGGTACAGTCTACTTTTTGAGATACAGAGCTGCCAATATCGCTGTCATTGCATCAAGTGACTTGCATTGGTAGAGTAGATGATTAGTTTAAATAAATCCGATATTTGCACTTCTCGCGTACAGTTCCATCTCATCTCTATTATCGCTGAGCAGAAAGTCTTATTTCTCTAACTTCTGTAACTAGACTTTTCCTAGTGGAATTTTTCTTTACTCCAATATTTGATACCGACAATCAGCTATCATTCACCTTTTCCCCTTCAGATCACACACCTACAATTAATGACGACCATTAGAGAAACACATAGTGTATTTGTAGCAGTTACAGTGGACCAAGACCTAGTTCCCTGAGCTTTTTTGGAGGAAGGAGTAAAGTTCATAAAAGAAACTGAATCCAAGAATTATAGAAAGATCACTACAGATTTTAAATGTAGATATGCAGATGTATTTATGTAACTCAATATTCAACTTTCCAACAGGAATTACTGTGTCATCTTAATCACCTTCCACACTAATGTGGAAGATGGACGAGAGATGCCACTAAATCGAAATGTATTATTTTCTAGCTTTGTTGGGTACGGCAAATTGCTTTTCACAATTATTTACTATTAGCTGAGGACTTGGAATCCTATCAGCAACTAAAGCTGGCCGGTCAACCAGTTCATATAACCCATAGACAAGTTCTATCAAATGTTCGAAAGAAGAAGAATTTTGACTATGGCACCTACGAGTTTCAATCGATAATGAAATACCGAACAGATTTTCTCATGTCTGTACTCAAATTCGGTTATCATTTTGTCACTGCTGATTTAGATACAGTATGGTTTGACAATCCGTTAAAATATTTATCAACTAATATAGCACAAGTTGTCCTCCAGGGACAAACACATCGTCATAACCAATTAAGTGGCGGATTCATCTGCGTACATTCGACCTTAAGTGGTAAACAGTTCTGGCTGCGTGTGATACATTGTCATAATAAAAATTTGGAGTATCTATTGAAAACACGAATGAAAGTTACAAGTAAATATACGGAACAAGAATGTATTAATCAAGTGGCAAATGGAACTCTGAATCGTCTAACACAAATTCACTATTTGAATGAAGATCTTTTCCCCGATGGACGACGATTTTTTGAACAAAAATTACCACAATTGAACGGTGTTATACCAGTCATTGTGCATAATAACTGGATTATCGGACTAGATGAGAGATGGAAACGGTTTCAATCATGGAATTTATTGTGTGATGACGCAACACCCACTAATGATGAGCTGAAATTTCATAAAAACTTATTTAAAAACTTTCGTTTACGAATTAAAATTATAACTTATAACAGATTTCAAAGTTTAAAACGTTTATTGGCCAGTTTATTGACAGCATACTATTTCAACGATCAAGTTGATTTAGATATATGGATTGATCATCCATTACAAGACGCTACAACTGAAACGCGGAAAGAACGGTTATTGATCGTTCAATATTTGTCGAATAAGAAGCAGTTTCGGTGGCCTCACGGATCTTTATTAGTCTATCAACAGAAATCACATATGGAACTCTTTGGACAATGGACTCAATCAACCAGAACAAAAACAGACGAATATGAAATTCTACTTGTTTTAGAGGATGATATAACTGTTAGTAGATATTTTTATGTATTTATCAAAAAGGCACTACAGTATTATTACTACAATCGCACAAATTACGATCCACTTGTGTACGGGTTTTCATTACAAAATCAAGATACAATATTAGGACAAACAGTAGCAACAAAAACACGATCAGGAGATATACAAACAATCCTGAGGGATGATTATGGCAGTCCGCTCTTTTATAAATACCAATTATTAGGTAAGTAAACTGTTACAATCTTTTCATAACATCATCTGATTGACGAACACAACTTGAATACATCCACATTCGAACTATCATTCATAGAACAAAATACTTCGAATTAAATAAATGGAACCAAGCTATACCTACCGACTTTCTCAATTCTGGTCATTTCTACAGCAAAATTTCGCATTTTTTTGACAGAAACAGCTTTCCTCTAAAATGGTGACTATTTCTTGATTTCTGTCTTTAGTCCTAGTCAACGATATATTATAACCCAGAGTTGAGTTTCTTAGAGTGCATTGCTCTTTGCTTTCTGTTGTGCGCGGAATCCCAGTCACTCAACGTAAAGACCAGACGTGTTTTTGCGTATATCCTTATTTTAATTAACATGTAATTAATTATTACTGAACACCGCGCACTGTCCTGCAATAGGAGTAATATATTTCATTGCTTGAAAGGAGGATAGTCTTATTAATAGCTATGGAACCTTCTTTTCTGTCTGCTAGTAAATATCAGCTACATAGAATTATGCCGTTGGTCATGGGCGATTCTTTCTTGCACATGTATTTGAGCTGAGATCGACTTCGTTAGTAGTCAATTTTTTCGAATTGTATTATGCGGCGATTTCTATATGTCTCTATGTACTAGTGATTGTTTTAAGTAACGGTTGATGATAGGAGTGATGTTTTCATGTGATTTTTGAGTTAACGTTTTTGTCGACTTCGATCCGATTTTCGCCGATTTTGAACCCAGCTCTACGGATATAGAGTTGTACTCTATGTACGTGTTGCCGATGAGAGTCGGAGACGACTTGATCGTGAGGTGAGTTCTATGTACGGGTATTGGATGTCGATAGTTTGTAACGTAATTTCTATATATTTTAGCTAAAGTCCACGGCCATTTGACTTTCCATTAGCTAGGAATCGATGTTCTTAAAACTATCAGTCAGAAGTCACGCTGTTAATCTATCTGTGTACATTAGTATTTCCGATCACAAATGTATTCAACAGGAGCGATCGCTTGTGTGAGTCTTTATATACTGTCAGATATCAGGTATATATACTCCAGCGCATCTGAGTGCTCTTCAGGTGCAGAAATTCTCTTCTGGTGTACGTATTCACTCTAAGCGGCAATTTCTAAAGTCTAAAAACTAGGTGATTTTGTATAAAGAATTCGAAATCGCATTTAGAAAATATTATTTCTAAAACTTTATATCGGTTTATCTTAGCATTCCCGATTCCTACGTGGACTCCTTTGAGGCATAGAAGTCTACAATTCTGAAATAAATAGATTTCCTTGTGTAGTATTAATCCATCTGGAGTGTCGGAGTAATGTGTCCGGAATTCTTTGTGTCTCTAAATAATATTCACGAGCTAAAACATTTCTACTTTGTGTGCAAACAATGGTTTCTTCTCTTTTTTGAATAACGTTCTTGGATCCACGCTAAGATTGTACGCAAAGAGAAGAAACAACGAGGAATTATCGAATATTTAGTCACTGTTGTTTCCTGAACCCTTCACTCTTACTGAGATTTATGAACACGTTTTACGCTGCGCTCTTTTAATTAAAGTGCGTAAAATCTGAAGTATACCTTTAATCAGACCTACGAAAGAATTCCTAGATAGTAAACTTAGTCTTCCTCTTTGTTTTATTAGTTGCACTTACAGAATGTAGTTGTGACAATATCCTGACATTTGTACGCTATTTCCATTAATTTCGAGTGATTTATGAATTTGTTAATTTTCGTAAGAAGCCTCATATCTGAATGCGTATGAGAATACATAGTCTGACCCTGAAAGGTTGTGCTGTTGTAGGTGGACAGACATCGGCGATTACAAAAAATTAATCCAGAGGTGCCTCAAGGAAGGGTGCATCTTTGTATTGAATAGTATTCCATCGTGGATTGTTTCCGAACAAAAGTACTTGGGACTAATCCTCTCTAAGTATGTAAGCTGGCCTCACCATATACGAAGTGTCGAGAATGAATGTAAAAAAAACTAAAATATCAATCGTGAGGCTATAATTCCAATATCAGGTTGTAACAGACGATAGTTGATTAGAGATGCTTTCTGGACGCTTCGCGTGAATTTCCCAGTAAAAGAATTGGGTGCCCGAATAGAGTTTTAAGATGAATTCTAAGTTTCGATTTTCTGATAGAATTCATCGCTTGGAACTCTTTTTAGCTTATACTAGCAGTATTCTGGACAGAGGACTCATTTACCGGCATCGGTGCATGGAGACAAACGATTATACTATCCTCAGCATTATCCTAGCACAAAAGTACATTAAAGAAAGATTTCAAGCCGAATCAACTACGCTCGAGGCGGGGATCAGGAACTGTTTTAAAATACGTTACGTATGAAAATAAATACGAATCATATCGCTATTAGGAGCAACTTTTCATTAGGGCACACGTCCTTCAACAAATATACCCTAAATTGTATTACCACGGTATCGATACCAGTAGCGATTGCACCAGCTCTAGCTTTTAAAATTAGCCAAAACTAACTTTCGTTTTCTAAAATACGGCTAAATTATGTTCTGAAAGCGGTTGAGATTTCCTAGTGTCACAAAAACACTTTCAGGTGTATTAAAATCCCAAAGTAATTCAAGGTTTTTTAAATCACGGACTTTTCGCACTCAAAATTCCAAAAAGAGTTTCTGATAAAAGTAAAAAACATTTAAACAATTATGATTTAGTTCAAATGGTTGTACCGTTTTCTATGGAGAGTAGAACATATACAATCAAAGAATTCTGATGCATTTCGCAGCCTCTTCTGTCTTCTTTCATGAAATAGTTGCTCTTAAAAGTCGATCTTTTTGAGAATAGATCATAATAAGAGTACCAGAAAAGTAGAACAAAAGCTTTAGGAACGACAGTTCGACGCAAATGCATAATATCCTTCGTATTTAGTTTCGATTAACTGCATCTGTAAAAACGGCAGAACTATAAAACTGCTACATTTGATAATCGAAACTGATCATAACTGGCAAAAAAATTATGAGAGAGATAGAATATCGAAAAAGAAAATCCGTCTATTTTTGCTCAGGATATTGTGTCATGTTCTTTTATGGGTTTTCTGAATAAACTCTAGATTTCATTCAGTCACATTACGTCTCCTTGAAAAAATAGTCCCATTGAGCTCAACGTTTTACCAAAGATAGCGCAGACACCACCTCATGCTCCAGTTTTTTGAAAAAATAAATATGCTTTCCTTCGAAAAATGCTAAGCATCCTATGTAGAAAGTGTGCAAAAGTCGGTCTTTGATTTTAAAAGGCTTCTCAGGCCGAAAGTTCAACTTGAGGACGCTTAAAAAAAAATTTAGGATCTGATAGAGTATGAAGTATACTAAGAAGTATGGATCGAATTTACCATTTAAATATCAAGAAAAACAGCTGATTAAAGATCTTATCAAATAATTTTACTCTATTTCTTAACTCTTTGTTTGTTTTAACTCGCATGTTAGCATCTTCACAACACAAAACTTGGACACTACCACTAAACGATTTCTCAACAACTAACCACATCATAGTTTTCTCAACATCAAATCAAATCTCTGATGATGCAGTCTTAGCCATAACAATTTTTAGCTAAGGGAGCGCCCGCACACATGAACAGATAGTACTAAAATTAAAGCTCCGAAACTATCTGCGTCTGGTTTTTAGCTGATGGGCTGCCAGACAAGAGAAGAAGTGACATATTATGTTTAAAATGTTGTAAAATGTTGAGCTCGATGGGACTATTTTTTCAAGGAGACGTAATGTGACTGAATGAAATCTAGAGTTTATTCAGAAAATCCATAAAAGAACATGACACAATATCCTGAGCAAAAACAGATAGATTTTCTTTTTCGATATTCTATCTCTCTCATAAATTTTTTGCCAGTTATGATCAGTTTCGATTATCAAATGTACCAGTCTTAATTGTAGCAATTTTAACTGTGACAGTTTTTCACTGTGTTGTACACAGTTGCAGTTCTTTTTAACTGCAACTGGTGCATACCTACTCGCATCCATTCGCTGAAGCAGATAAACAGTGAAATTATACACAGCTGAATTAACGATAATTCCTTTTTAAACCTCGCTACTGTTTATCCTTTCAGCTTTCAAAACCCTTGAAAAAACTGATTTTTATGGTGTAACATACGACGAAACATCAGAGAAGTGTATCTAAGCGCACTAGTTGTCTTTTTCAGGTACTGGCATCGTATTTTTTCCGAAACACTGGTCACTATTTTTAAACTGGCTAAGAAAAGCCCGAAAAATGCAACAATCACCATGTGTACCAACATTAACGTCATCGAAATGGTGGTTAGAACGTGGATCGCATAGAACATGGACCCAGTGGTTTATGCGTTTTACATATGAGATGGGTTGGTATTCACTGTACACCAATTATCCACGACAAGAATCATTTGCTATAAATCATTGTGGATCTGGATTGAGTTTTAATATTACAGCAAGATTTATACCGAACTGCAGTTTGATCGGGAAGGTTATACCATCGATACATTACAATTTTTCAAGGGATTTGCACATTTTTGATTTTCATTTCAATCAAATTGATAAGCCGAAAATTTTGCAATATCGACAATATATATGGCATACAGCTCACTTTCATAATCAATGTCATACGATTTCTCATCCACCTAAAAGGAAAGTTCATAAGTACGTAGTGACATCAACAACAGAGAGAATGTATCACAGTTTCAGATCTATAATTAAAGTGGAAGAAAGTACAGATTTATTCATAAATCTGACTACTGACGTTTATATTGTTGTATTATTAATAATTTTACTAATTTGGACTCGACAACCTAAGAAGAAAATTAAGAAAAGAAGAAGGTTTTTACGAAATAAAACTAAACGGATCTGCTGCTGAACATACAATGTACGGCTTTAGCACCAAGTTACGCACTTAGTTTATCAATGGCATTCGACGCGCATAAATATCGTTCTCTTTCACTTGTCTTCTCTCATTTTGTAGAAAGAGAAGATCTAACGTATGCACAGAATGGAACAAATTTTCACTTTCTGTTCTCAATTTACGAAATCTAACCTACAATATAAAGCTGAACTAACGAGAAAATTTCCCTCGTAAGTTATATTCTATATAAGACATATCCATGAACACCTTCATATGAAGAAAGTAAACTAATCTTGAACTCGTAGACATGTGAGAGCAACTATTCTGCAATTAAAGTGTTGTGTACAGTAAAAGAAAGTGACCTCTTCGTGTTATAAACGTATATTAGTAACTGGAGCGCGTTTTTAGCGCATGCTGATCATTATACAATATAGATTAAGTGACATAGAGCCCACGTTAGTCTTAAAATGTCGGAAATAGATACAAGAACGACGTAAAAGAATCAATTTTTGATATTTAGCCTCGACATTTTTCTTCAAGCATTATAAGACGAATACTTAAAACCTGTGAAAAATATGTTTCACAGAAAGTGAGCATCGGCGCAAGTAAAGCCTGAATCCAGAATCCAACTCTGTTACGTCCTCATCAGGACGTTTGGCTTCAATTAAGATCAACGTAAGCTCTGCATCACTTAATCTGTCGTGAAAGCTCTGTAGAGTGTTCGACGCCCACAACAACGTCTGCTGAGATGTGATGTCGCAGTGTATAATGTAGATTCTAGTACTGTTAGTGAAGCAGATATAATTTTTATCAGAAAAACCGGGAGACGCCTCATTTTAATCAGAAATTTTTAATCTACGAAGTACCTTCATTTGCATCATTTCTGATTGTACATTTTCAGAATGTTTAAAAAGACAGTTGTTTAGGACTGTTTAAGCGAAAACTGAGAAAACTGTGAATAATATAAGTACTTCTAGAGTATGAAGTAGTGGAATTGACTTTGAAGTAGTAAGTCGGTCGTAAAAAGCAGCACACTAATTTTCTTCGGGCAAGAAAGCAACAAATACACGTTTTTTCTCTTTTATTTTCTTCTGCTATTATAAAAGAGAATTTATTTGAGTTGTTTCACCTTGTGTTTGCGAATATGTACAGCAGTTATGCGTTAACTGAAAGAAAGTAATAACCGGAAGAAATGAATAATGAAGCACAACTGGAAATTCCACAATAGTATATTGATCCATTTGACGAGCGTTATTAGGGGTGTTAATTTAGTTTTATTGTTCATTTATAATAATGGATAAAAGTAAATGAATCATTTATACTTAAAAAATAAAAATAAATTCGTCATTTATATATAAAAAATAAATGTAAATAAATGAAAAAAAAATTTATCTTTATTTTATAAACGTAAATGATTCAGTTATATTTATTTATTTATTTCTACCTATTGATTCATTTACATTTATTTTCCAAAGTAACACTAAATTAACACCCCTAGTTATTATTCAAGCGACGAAGAAGATGCAGAGAAATACATACCATCAAGTCAATTAACCTCAACAAATCCTAAAACACATGTTGAAAAGGGCGAACCGCTACAAATTCATCGACAAGGTCAACAAACAACGCACTGGTATTTAAATTCAATCAGACGTTATAACCGATCGTATGGTGGACCACTTGCATTTACAAAATTTAAAACTGGTCTGAATGTAACGGTTATCTGTTTCGTCAGCATTCATCAAATGACCATCAAATATTTTGACGAACCATAACCACAGGTTTATTCCCATTGTGATAATCAAGAATTTCAGATCGAGAATTGTGATATATACCAGTATGGCGAAAATATTGATTACAAACGACCATGTCCTTCACTAGTAATTGAACAAGGGCAAAAGATTTTGCTCTGTTTAATGATGGGAAAAATATCTATCAACAATTGTTAGCAGACCTTTGATGGGTATGATTATTTTGTTATTTCACAAGACGATAACCAATTTCAGCAAGTCCATATTGATAATGTGATACCAGTACATGAAAGTGGAGAACAATCATTAAAAGTTCAGCAACCATCAGAATCAACAATAACAAGCCATCAGTATTCCGTCCATCAGCAACAACAGCAACAACAAGACTGCGAGTCGTGTTATCGCATGCGATCGACGGTTGATGCTAAACAACAATCAACATCGAACAACATTTGAATCATTAGGTAAAAAATTAATGATACAACAGCAATTAGAGCTGAACCGTTTGGAATTAAAATTCGAACGCGTTGAAAATAGAATGAAATTGCGACGCAAACTGGAGCTGGAACGTTTGAGAAGCGAAAATAATATAATGAAACAAATTATTCGATTACTGGTTCCATCAGCATCATTGTATGATGAAAAGCTTGATCGTAAATTGGTTGAAACACTCCAGTATCGTCCCAAACGAAATAACACAGAACAAGAAGTGCCATCATTGATTAGAATCCACTATCCAACATCAGGTGGGGATGGCTCACGGTATGATGAAAAGCTCATTGATACAGTTGGCCATTCCAGCATGCAGAAGTGGAAAACAAAACTGAAAACGATGTGAAAATTTGTTTGCTCGTTATTCACATAGCTCATGGTCATCATGCTATCACCGGCCTTATGTGTTGGCAGTCATCAACCAATAAATGATACTGGTCCTCACATTAATTTAATATTAAGGGGTGTTGGTTTAGGTGGTAAAAGATTCTTCGAACAATGGAAACATAAATGAAAATTGACACGCTCGGACAAAACTGGTTATTCATCCATTGAAAATGAATTGCGATCGTTACTATTCGATCCCCATCAACATAATACAACTCGTGTTTCTCAATGAATATGGTCCGGTTACTTGGCATGTGTGCATTCTGTTGGGTGATGTGTGCAAATTATTACCAAACTTGCATACAACATCTACAGCAATCACCGACACTCGGCTCAATGACTGACTCTGCTCATGTAAAAATCACACATCCAACGCCGTCAACCACATTTAAACAATTATTTTCATTTAATTATCAATCGGGTGCGTTTTCACCTAATCTTATTATTGTAAATGTTAATTTACTGTACGTTAATACACAATTATTTAGACAGTTTGGAGCTGGTACTATAATGCAGATGGATTTAGATGGACAAAATGCAAAGATTATTTGTGTATTTGGTTATAATCCAGAGAGGCCTTATTCTTTAGAATTCGGGTGTGCTCCATGAGGACAACTTGTTTTGGTGAAACAACAACAATACATATATGGTACAGCAATGGGAGGAGCAAACTGTCCAAGTACAATCTATGGTATCCTATTAAATACGAGTCAAATTGAACTTGTTACAACATTTAATGAAACAACAGAAAGGGCAGCACCATTGGACGGTTTAATTCAAAATTCTGAATCGTCTGTACGGCGTTACGTCTAAGGGTCTGATTAGGAAATTCTTCTTCTTAAAGTTTCAAAACATTGTTTTAACATCGAAAACGCGAAAAAGTGATCAAACTTTAAAAAAATTAAAAATTTCGCCCAGCTTTTTCTTCTAGACTTTATAAACTATGGTTTTTCGATCCAGCATTGAAAACTGCACAAAATATAGCATTTGGTCAATTTCAGAGTCAAAAGTTTGTCCATGAGAGACGTTCTAATCTACAATCCGTCAAATTCGGACATGTCATTTTGTAAATCTATCTGTTTTTTTGTGTTAAAGGCTGAAACCGCCATTTGAACGCTGCTATATTCACTGAAAGTCCAGCTTTAACCCTAGGCGCCTGGCTTCAATTTATGACTTCGTAGCTGTCCAAGGGTCCGGTTGAACCCGTCGTAGGAAGAAACGGAAAAATTCAATTTTTTCTGCCTTTGGTTTATGGTTTTCATGCATGAATCGAAGGTTCTCATTACGCTATTGAAGCTGCTTATGATTTGGTCGATGAATATGTCATTATATGTATCGACGTATGCAACCATAAGAGATTGAAAGTATAGATTTTTCACAAGCTTGATAACACCAAAATCGTGAAATATAATTGGAAGAATCATATATTGGATTACTCCGGCACATGCTGATAAATGTGCATACGTATGTTAACATATCTGACCACTATAGCGGAGCATTTTGAATACAGAATTATTCTGTATTACAATAGAACAAAGACAAGAAAACAGGCTGACGTTGTATACTTCTCCGATGGAACTTTCGGTAAAAGTCATATTACTCTTAGGAAGAGGTTTTAGAGTCTAAAAAGTCATGCAGAGCTTTGAATGCTCTATTAAATGAGGCTATAAAATACGTGCGTTACTTTTTGGCCAGTCGACGCACTATCTTATGCATGTACAGGATGGGTTCTCTAAGAGCTTTTCTCATGAAACAGCATTCAATTTACGGAAAGCCCTGCGAGTATATTTTTGTTGTTATAATTGTCCCGATTTTAGCGTTACGGTATCTTCCGTAAATTGAATGCTCTTTCATGTGAAAAGCTCTTAGAGAGTTAGGAGGCGTCTCATTTTGTCCAAAAATCTTTGCTCTACTCGACTAAGCTAATGGGAAAAAGTTCAATTATATATGTATACAAGAAAGCTAATAAACAAGGAAGGAGTCAGGCTTTATTTTCACTCACCCTGCACTGTGTGCATCCAGGTGGACATTAGATGAAAAAATCAAAACCGACTTTTAAACGATTGAACTAGTGAACAATACACTTCAAGACATGCTCTATCCGATGCCATAAAAAATTTTGTTATAAAGTTCAAGAGGAGTGGAAAATCAGCTACTTAAAAACTAGTCTGAAAATAGCATCATTCGTAGAAAAATTAGTTTTACGTGAAAACGGAGACTCCAATAACTGAATGAGTTGTCAATTACAAATCTCCTCATCATTTAGCATACATTAGTAAAAACGATTTTGAGTTTGAATGAGAGATTGCTGAGCAAAAACATAAAAGTTTTTCGTGAGTGGTTTTTCGAACTGCTAGTTTGAGAAAAATTTGCGCGCCCTCCACAGCCCAGCTTCAAATTTGTCCAAATTTGTCTATTATGTCCGCGAAAGAAGTCCGAAAATGCAAATAGGGGAATTCTCAAAAAAATTTCGCTAAAATGTACTTCTAACAGGGGATGGACTTTAAGTACGTGGGGGTTACCGTTGGACTACTAGCAGGCGACAGAATTTGACCGCAATAGTCCACCCTTTAGAACTCGACTTGCGCGAGAAAATAGAAGGCCAGATGGTCTTTTATTACAGGGGGGACGGGGTAGAGCTAACAGTGGTCCTATCCAACTAAGACTCAGTCACTACAGCTGCCACGGGTATAGAAGTGTTCATCATGTGAACAAGCAAGCAAACTTCAATTGCAGCACACTTATTTGCGTTTAAGGACATCAGATTTGAGGTACACCAGTTACATGTTTTCTCAATATTCTCTTGACATACAGTTGATATATCAGACGAGGCCATTAGACAGTAGAGTGTACAGTCGTCAGCGAAAAGTATGCTATCTGCTGGTAATTTGACTACAGTTGGTAGTTCATTTATGAAGATAAGGAAAAGTAAAGCACCAAGAACTGAACCTTGCACTACTCCGAAGAGCACTGGCGTAGGCGTAGATAAGGCAGCGCCAACACGTACTTGCTGGAAGCGGTTAGTCAAATAACTAGTAAACCATTTCAGCACATTCGATGACAAACCTAACAGCGCTAAACGCGAAAGAATAATTTGAAACGGGACCTTATCAAAGGCCAAGATGGTATCTACCAAGATGGTATCTACTGGTGGTTGTGTATTTAAATTCTTTGTCAAATTATTTAGTAGGTAAAGAAGTGCACCAACGGTTGAGGTCTTAGGCCTAAAACCAAACTGGTTATTTGAAACAAAATTGTGTGAATTAAGATGGCTAGAAAGTTGATTATAAACAAATCTTTCGAGAATTTTATTAGCGATACTAAGGAGGGATATTGGCCTATAGTTAGACACAATATTTTTTAGGGCCCTTTTTATAGGTCGGGTT
Source organism: Didymodactylos carnosus (assembly GCA_905250885.1). Taxonomy (NCBI): domain Eukaryota; kingdom Metazoa; phylum Rotifera; class Eurotatoria; order Philodinida; family Philodinidae; genus Didymodactylos; species Didymodactylos carnosus. The sequence continues at coordinate 8,451 of CAJNOQ010003101.1, read as the reverse complement.
GACTGTAGCAACTTTCCATTTATCATGAAATTCTCCTATTTCAATGGATAATTTAAAATATGGTGCGGCTCTATAGAAATGATACTGACGTTTTTTTTAAACACAACCGCTGGGATTTCGTCTGGACCGCATGCAATATTTTCGCGTAGGCTATTGATAGCATCGGTTATTTGCTCAACAGTTGGATATACAAGGTTCAGTACTGATGTTGGGGCGAACTTTTATAGTGGAATAGGCATAGGTCCAGTTGTGGGAACGGTAACAGTGGAGAAATATTTGCTAAATAAGTCTGCCTTTTCCTGATCTGTTAAAGCTGTATCTGTACCGCTGGACAAGGTGGCAGGAAGACTTACACTACCTTGTCTTACTCGGTTTAAAGCTGTCCAAAATGTTGATGGAGAGGTAAAGGATTTTGCTAAACGGCTAAAAAATGCTCGTTTACCTTTGGTTAGCGCTTTCTTTGCGTCTTTCCTCCACCTTTGAAAATTTTCTTTCGCTTGCGTAGTATTCCTATACTTATACTTTTGGAATGCTCGGTTGCGCTTTCGAGCTGCGTGGTAATAACTTCGGCTTTGCATGAATAGTATAGGCTTAGGTTTTATTCCTTTCCAGTGCACACAATTATCTACACAATTTGCTACATGACTGGACCAAAGGTTTAGTGCTTCAGTACACGTTGCAGTGTCATAAAAGTCAGGATCAATGTTCGATAACTCGGACAATAAAGTAGCCCATTGGCATTTTCCATAATCACGACGTCATTGTAATGAACGAGTCCGTTCAATAAATAGGTCTTTGAATACGGTTTTGAGAACAAAATGGGGAGAACCACCTAGTGGTGGATAATCTCTGATAGATGGACTATCCCATTCATTCAGATAAAACATATTGTCAAGTTTCGTTTTATGTCGCGTCGTGAAAGTGGAAAATGAAGGAACTAATTGAAAACTTGATAGGGTGTTTAAGAGTGTTTTATGTACGTTTACGTTGTTTTCAGGATCGGCGTTAAAGTCACCAGTGAGTATTAGGTAAGAAGAGGGTGTAACGTTGGCTAAGAGAAAAAATTCTAACATCTCAAAGTATTTCTCACACTTAAAAGTGGTAATTGATGGTTTTCTATAGAAGCTACAAATGAAAATGTCCTTTTTTAATTAAGACTGACTCCGTGTTTTTACAAGAGACGATAAACTGATGTGGGATGGTGTTTAGAATTGAATGCTGTTTCATGAGAAAAGCTTTTAGAGAACTCGGTCGCGTCTCATTTTGTCTAGCAACCATAACATTTGCGATATTCTGTTCAACAGTAATGAGACTGTTGGCAATGGAAAGTCGAATACTCTCAGAAGTGATGGTGGCTTTCCACTTCTGTCCGCTAATATCCAACGGTGTTTGCGCCGTGATGAAAGTTTGATGAAAAGGTGGAATTCTTTTTTTATGAACAGCGTAGACGAGTATGTCCAAGCTACCGGCCTGCTGAAGATCAGTAGCTAGCAAAAATTTAGACAACGGTTTATCTCTCAACCAGCACTTTTCATTGTGTACATCTAAAACTAAACCTATTTCGAACATGAAATCGGTTCCTAACAAGCCTCTCTGATTGAATTTGCAAGCTAAAACAACTGGATGTCTAAAAGTTTGTCCTGCTAAAGTAATACCACCTTCGACCCAGCCGACTGGTTCAATAGAACTGCCTTCTGGACCTACAATAGCAACTCCCGAATAAGGAAAAACAGCTTTAGTTCCTTTTAAAAGCCGCCAGAAATGACTTCCAAAATTCGTGTAAGATTCTTACTCGATTCTTATCTGTTGTTGATGTTTTTCTTTAAAATGGCACTTCTCAGTCTAGTAGCTTTGTATTATGATTAGACACTTACTTCTATGCACAAAAAAGAAAAAAAAATGGAGTATGTAAAATACAATGAAGGATAAAACGTTGGAGCTTAAAAATAAAGTACGTATCACAGTTATAACTGGCTTTTTCAATTTGTTAAACCATGAAAAAGGTCACAGAAAATTTCGTATTCTATCTGTTTTGCGGATTTTTAAAAGTTTTGGTCGGAGACGGTTTTCTAGAAATCCGCTTCCGCAAAAAAATCCTCTGAAAGATCTCTAGAAATCATGAAAATGTTTCCAACAAATTTTTACTCAAGAAACCAAATTTTGATAGATTTACATTTAAAAACGACGGTTTTATTTAGAAAAGTTCGTCAGATCGATGCCACGTCTGAGCGCGCTGACAAAACTATATCCATTTTATTATATTCAATGAGGGTTACCTATACGGGAAGCAAATAGTCATAGATAATGTTTGACCTGTATGAACACATTAGTTTGAAAAGATGTACTATAGCTCATTTTCAAGCCTGTTTAACTACATATGTTTTCGTATACAAGCTTCTATTAAGAACATCGAACAGAAAAATGAATAAATACAATCGAACAGGCTTTTCGGACCGTTGCTCATAAATGATTAATAATTTCAGCATATTGTAGTCTACAATCAAATGCGTAGAAATATTAAAAACCAAATACACGGTTCCTGACCAGTTCCAGTCGTTATCTTCTCAAAAATATAGCGCCATTTCCTTGCAGAAACCGTCCGCTGTCTCTTCTGCAAATTCATGTTTTTTGGGTACATCACCAACCCCCAATAGAATTATTTCTTCCTAGTCTTTTAACGAAATACTTTCAGAAAGTTTCATCGAATCTAAAACTTTGTCGTCATTTGAACATTCTGCTGATCGAAAACAACAAGTTAACAATTTTGTTTTGTTAGGACGAACACTTTCAATATCAACTGTTTTTCCCAATTTAAAATCTCTACATGCAAAACGCATAACTCTGCTACCCGAATCTCTGTGCGTTACCGTTTTTTCTCTTTTCGTCTATCCTATAATATTCGGAAAGAATATCGTAGAATCCTGAAAAGCGTCTTGTTTTGTAGAATGAAGTGCGTTCTTCAAAATCCACTACTAGCTCTATTCGAAATAATTGACGACTTTTCGGTTACAATCGAACTACTAAAAGCCCTAAAAACAAACGACAATCTTTTTGGGGCTTCGTATTTTAAGTATACCATAAAAAGTGTTAATTATTTTGAACTGAGCTAGTGGTGAATTTTGAAGAACGCACTTCATTCTACAAAACAAGACGCTTTTCAGGATTCTACGATATTCTTTTTGAATATTATGGGATAGACAAAAAGAGAAAAAACAGTAACGCACAGAGATTCGGGTAGCAGAGTTACGCGTTTTGCATGTCTACAGTTATTCAATATACGAGGCTCATGAACGTACTGAAAATAAAACTTCTTAACCTATCTGAGCTGTTCTCCTAACCCATCTTATCTCGCTGTCTTTATTTAAAATCAAACTGACACTAAAAAAGACGTTATGAGTACTTTAATTGCTCAAACACATATGATAGCCCAATTAACAGCATTAACCATCATTTGTGAAAGATACGGATCGCTGTTATTAGACCATGAAAATGTACCTCTGCTTCCGCTGTAATGACCAGCATGTGCCACATGAACAATACGTCCTTCTCCTAGATTCTCTCGTACAGCAACACCGATTTGATTTCGACCGCATTCTTGACACCTAGCTATCATCGTACCATTATTGATCAATTCACCAGTGTTAGCACTCATTCTGTGAACAGTTCTGAACGCATTTGGTAATCCGGTCCATATCGAATGCTTAGTTTCGGTGAGGTTAAATGTTAAAACAGATGAAACACCATTTCCTACTCGACTGAGAAGAACAAGTGAAGCTAGTATTTGCCATCTTTTATCAGAAACATGTAAAGCAGCCCATTCAGTCATAACCACACTTGTTCCTATCTTTTGTGCATTCACAATCGCCATCTGACCGGCCAATGGCATATCAGCATTGTACTTATTTCCAGTGATCAAAACAATAACATCAAATGTAGTTGGTTCAGGTGTACCTAAGTAAGTTAAGATGCCATTGTTAATGGTTCTTACAGTCATTCCGGAACTTCGTAATTGGGCAGCGAGTGCATCATTTGCAACTGTGTTATCGTCACTGAGAAGAAGAACAGTTTTTGTGCACATTGCTATCGCCGTTGGTGTCGAAGTTCTTGGAGTTGTACCTGCAAATGCGAAAAGGTTTCGATATTCATGTTGAAAAGTTTAATTGAAGCAACAAAACGAAAATACTGTTTCCTAACTTCAGCGTCTAATTATATTGAGACTTGTCCTCACATCATTCCCTCTCTCCTCTGTTGGATTCCTTTGTTAAAAATGGCTTTACGTAGAATTTTTTATCCAAAAGATAATGTTGTCGAAGAAAGAAAACGTTTAGATACTTGAAGCTGACATTAATTATACACTTACATTCTGTTTTACACTGTTCAACAGAGACATAGTATAGTTCAGTAATAAAAGAGGCGTAGTGTCTTTTAAAATATTCAGCAACTCGTCTGTTGTTGCAGATACAATAATCATCGATTTTTGATGCTAAAGGAACCTGGCATTTTCTCAAACATACCTAGCGAGCAATTTTAGCTAGGTGCGTGAACATATGCTGGAAAAGTGGTATGAAATTCTCTAAGCACTCTTTTTTATAGGTTTTTGTATGTGCTCTTTCCAACGACGTGGTTTTCAAACACCCAAAGTATATTTGTACTGGTATTTCAGAGATCTGGTCTATCGAAGACCAGATTGAACGTACTATGGAAGTGTAAAAATCATTCCTCTGGAAAAAGCATATACGAAAACTTATAAAAAGACTGCTCGGAGACTTTCGCACCACTTGTCTAGCACATATTCGCCTGCCTATGCTACACTTTTTAGTAATTATCCAACACTGAATGTTTTTCGCAGTTATTAGTCTCTTTTATACGAAAGAAGAACACTTCACTGTTTGATTTTCAGGAGAAAAGCCCAAACTTCGCTTCAAATATCACTCTTATCAGTGATTCATTTAAAAAAATATTTATTTTTTCTCTCTCTCAATCTTTCACCTTTATTTGCATGACCGATGATAAGTAGCTGTTCAAAACCAACAACAACATTAGTATCAATGAATTTTGTTCTACAACCACTTTTTCGTCGCGGAAAAGCAAGCTGTCGAAACCTGAACTGATCCTTACTACGTTCACACTCCTCGAGACTACCTTTCTTTCTGTAACTTTTCTCTCAATACATTTGAGAATATATATGTAGAACATTACCGAAACAATTCAGTGATAAACGCTCTAACGTATTTAAAGAAACAACAATTTCTCTATGCGTCACGCGAGTTTAATGCGCTTAAAGAAAGAAAATGATTTTTATATTTTAAATTCGACTTGTTTGTAAACTCGTGTGACTCGTAGAGAAATTGTGACTATGGCTTTGCCTTTTCTCTAAATACGTTAGAACGTTTATCACTGAATTGTTTTTCGATGATGTTCTACGTATATATATAAAAGGTACAAAAAGGCAGTCTCGAGAACTTGGCTGGAAGTAAGAGCTTTTCTGCAACGAAAAAGCGGTTATCAAGCAAAATTTATTTAGTTTAAACAACTCGAGTTTAGGTATTAAAAACGCCCGTATCAATTCAAACACCCTCTATTCCCGAATCTGTACATACATGATAAACGGAACAGTGAATTAAGAATATTGATACGATCAACAATAATCACAACGTTCACAACAAGGAAAATTACAATATGATTCATGTTTAACTTGTGACTAGAAAGATCATCGAATACTTGATTGCTATTATCTAAAACCAAACGGTTTTTTTACATATGACAATCTCATTATATGAAAGATTATTCATCGATTTTTCGATAATAGTACCACACGATGGTGTAATAATAACCTACGATGCAAAAGTAACTGAACAAATGTTTCTCCATTTTTCTTGTGGTAAAGCACGTTCCGAGAATATCAAAAACGATGAAAATTTTGGATATTTTTTCATTTTGATAATAACCACTTCAAACTGAAACATTAAACTTTGGTTTACTTACTAGTTTAGAAAACAGAATTTTCTCTGCTAGCTAGACGATCTTAGATTGGTTTTGCATTGTAAAAACCGATCAAACTTTTAATTTTACCAAAAGCCTGCTTTGTGAAAAATTGCGTTTTTCCCGAAATCCTTTTTGGGTAAAATAATGATGTTAAAAAAAACGCGAATAATTTCCGAGCAAAGTTCTACAATCTTATGCCGTAAAAATGTTTTAGTAATGTAGCACTTTTTTTGAGAAGCACTTTTTAAGATTGTTTTTCTGCAGGGTTCTGCAAAAGTTTTGTTCACATACAGCAGAAAGATGTTTTTCCATTGCACCTCGCAGGCGTTTTCACCGTGCTAACCTCTTAGAACGTTTTCCACCATATTAACGCTTGTTTTACAAAAGATATAACTTACGAGTTATTTGATTCTTTGTTGCCGGTGTTGGAGCTAAAAGGTGACATGCCTAATTAGCACCAATATAGATCACCCGATTCTAGTTTCCTTACCAATGTAAGCGTTTTCTTGCCGCCAATGGAATTGAAGTGAATCAATGAGATTACCCGATCGTCCACTAATATATTTTAATACGTGACCGTCAAATTTCTCAGTAGATGTAGTACCCGTAATGTTCGTTCCACACATCTGTCCACTCATCCTTCCGCTGTTCGTAGTAAACTGAATGCCAAGAATAACTTTCATTCCATAATGTGCACCAGTTTTCACTTGAACGATAGAGATCTCTTCGTTTTTGTTCAGTGTAAAAGTGTTTGTGTCACACAATGAAATAAATGTACCGCGATGTGTCGATGTCAAAGTTGGCGGATCCGAGTAGTACATCCGGATCGACTGTAGTAAACCTTCCTGACATTGAACGTTAATTTCGTATAGCCGATGACTGCTAATCAAAGCGACAGATTGGGTGACTGTATAAAATTGTACCCCTCCGAGTGGATTTCCAAACTTTTGTCCGTGTCGGACATCATTCTGAACTGTGAAAAAAAACTTTTTCTTTAACTATACAGATAGGACTATAAAAACATACAGTCTGCCTCAGCCTTTTTTCCATAAAGAGCTTGTATCGATTGTTGATCAATGGATGTTAGAACGTCAGATCGTTGTTTCAGCTGATAGGTCGGGAACATGATCGACTGTCTATTCTTTACATGTTCAAGACCTAACGCGTGACCTATTTCATGCATAGTGACAAGAAACAGATTGATTACCGTTTTTGATGTCGAATTATACCTATACAGCAAGGAAGAAATAGTAAGTAAAACGACCATAAAACACATTAACTCTACGTACAATTCTGTCCATGTGTCTTGGGAATCGAGATGGATTCTACCGTCAGTTGGCAGAAACGCGTGTGCTAATGTTTTCTCGTCAAATGGTGCACCATCGCCATGATCGCCTTCCACAAATTGCAGTACAATATCTGATAAACATGTGTTACAGACCATTTCAAACGTCAAAGGCGTGTATTTTGACCATTCGTTAAATGCATCCTGCACGATGCTAATCTGATTTGCATAACTTATTTGATGGAAATGGGCGTGCGATTCAAGGCGATAGGTGAGAGAGAGACGAGACCACGTTTTATTGCTGATTCTCTGCAATATGTTTTCATTTGGCTTATCCACCACTGAACATCGTGGCAGATTCATAATGGTCTGTGTTTCCTTATCAACAACACCGGTCATATTCAATCCAAAATAACGTTGAAATTCTATGAGCATCGACGCAAAGTTTTCACTACACTGAACAGGCAGTGAGGCATTGCATGAACTGTAACCAAATCGGTTCAGATAATCCAACGCATCATCTTCACTATCTACTGGTTTAGTCGCAGAAGGAAAGATAAGACCTGTGAGTATCGGTATGATTAAACTAATTCTTGTGATCATCATGTGCTAGAATAACAGAAATATAAGTGATGTTCGTCCGCGAGAAAGAGTTTATTAGGGTTCATTAGTCGAAACGATATCAGACTAGAAGCCAGCCATTCTTGAATATGGTTTATTGGTTTGGTATTGAAAAACCATATATTCGTCCGCGAATGAACATATTCATATACATGTGGGAGTACAACCTAAGACCTAAGAAAATTTAGAATTTTTCTAGATTTTAGTTTGTATTACCGCATATATATTATTTTCTCGTCACGGATTCTTTGGTCCGAGCAATCAGTTTAGTTGGGAGCGATTTTCTGAGTAATCTTTCATGCTTGGGAATGATATCGGACACGAACAAAGGTTTGGAAATCCACTCGGAGGGGTACAATTAATACAATCACCGAATCTATATAATACACATTCGCTATGTCGCTAAGTCATCTGCTACGCATATGGTTGTAGTATTATATCAATCTTCTGAGAAACCTCTGGATAATCGATGCCAAAAAAAGACCAATGAGCATTTATTCATAGTATTAATAGGACTAGATTTCTCTGAAATTGTATTAGCCATGTCAAGACCCTTCTTT
>CAJNOQ010003100.1:0-21443 GCA_905250885.1 Didymodactylos carnosus | reverse complement strand
GTGGTGGTTCATGTACTTCGGCCGGTCATGACGTTAGCATTTATTTTTCAGCATTTACAATTGATCCAACAAAAACAATTCAGTCAATTACATTGCCGGTTAATTCAAATCTACATATATTTGCAATCGGCACAAACTGTCTACCAGGTAGCTAGTGTTCATGCGAGAATTGTAGTAACGTTTCCACAATGTGACGGGCGTTCTTTGCATGTTGTCGATTAGGTCTTCTTCTTTTGAATAGTTAGATACATTTACAGATTTACGTTGGAAACAAGTTAGTGTCAGTGACTGATCCATAAAGGGCATATTTATTAAACTAATACCCTGCGGTTTCAAGTTCAAGTTCATAGATGAAGCATTCATCAGTAAAGCTGAGTTACAAATAACTCGAACAATTGAAATTCATAATTATGAATATTTGAGAAACCTTTGACATAGTGTATGATGGGTCTTTGCCGTTAATTTCTAGTCGACGTGCGTAAATAGTTTTTTTTTGGAAAGAATAATGTTGTTCAGTTCCCCAGTCTACATACTTATGTTAAGACACGAAAAAAGTTTTTTGTATTTGCAACTATGTCAAACGCAAACTGCATTAAAAAAACCCTAAAGGAAACCCTTTTCGTTCTTGGAAACACTGCGTTAATAGTAAATGCAAAAACAGATAAGGGTTTGCTGTACGTATAGTGTGGGTTTTGTACTGAATTTCAAAAACCTGAAAATACGTCCGACCGTATTTGATCCAGTATGTTCGCAGTGAATGAAACACTTTATCATGTTGGGAATCAATGATTAATACGTTTTCAAAATTATTGACATTGACATGATATTGGTCAAGATTGAGTGAATTAATAAATAATTTTAATAGAGGTGTTTAAGTCATTGAGGATAGTTACAAAAATCATGTTAGCATTTTGATTCACAAACTGAAATAATTAAGAAACAAATAACATAAATAAATAATCACCAAAAAGTAGTTGGCATTTCTTTCGATTTCGAAAAAGCACTCGACGTGCTTTCTTCGTAATTTCGTGTACCACACGAAATTCTACTGAGAAAACTATCTTCACCCGGTATTTCTGGTCCACTACTTGATTGGTTCGAGTCATATCTGCCTGAGCGTACCTAGATAGTAACAGTGGGATCTGCTCATTCTACTTCAGTCCCGTTTGTTTCTGGAGTGCCTCAAAGGAGAATTCTTGGTCTAATCCTACTTTTAAAATCTTTATCAATGACTTACCTCAAGGTCTGGTTTTCTGTTCTCTATTCTCGCTGTTTGCAGATGATCTTCTTTGTCTCGCCGATCCAGACATGGCACAGGCGTGCATAGACGAGGTTCTGGCCTGGCGTGAAACGAATTTTGTCATTTTAAACGTTTCAAAATGCGAATGAATGTTGTTTTCTACTGCATCTAGCGTATGTCCAACAATGTCTTTAAAAATGAATAATCAGATAATTCAGCGTGCTTCTTTTCTTAAACTGTACAACGGGAGAAGTGCTTTGTCTGCTAGAAACCTAATTACACCGCCAACAAATCGACCGTCGTCCAGAATAACGCACGATAAACAAATTCAAAAAACCTTACTATTCCTTAAAGTCTGCTTCGAGGTCATTTTTTCCTCGTACCACTGACGACTGGAATGTGCTACCATGCACCGTTGTGAATCAAACCAGCCGCAGGATCTATAAGAGCCTTTTGAAACAACATCTTCAACTTTTATAATTGATCTGTCTTCTCTTGTACCTTATCAACAAAATGTCTTAAAATGTACCATCCCTCTTCAGTGCCATATATGAGTCTGTCATATAAGTTTAAATGTCAAATGTCACTTGCTCTTTTTAGCATTTCTTGATTTCTTCACTATTTTCGGTGTTGCATTAGCATAAGCTAGCCTTCCTTTGTAACAACCATGCTTGCAAAAATAAAAAATCAGTTCAGTTCAGAAGTAATGAAAGTAACCAACACCAAACAAAATCGATAATGAATAGTACAAATATATTCAGACATGCGCTGAAAATTATTTCTAAAAACATTATTTACGATTTTCCGAGTAAATGAAAGATTATGTGTTATGTTTCAAGCATGTGCTCTGAGTAGAATTCTTATGTTTGTCCTGAATAAGCATGACGAAATCACGCTTTTTCCTCGTCTTGCAAGTTTTCTTCTCTAAATATGAAACGTAGAACCCTGAAAGATTCATCGCAAGTTTAGAATCACAGCCTCATTAATCGCTGAAAATATGAACTCATTTGGTTCAGCATATGGGCTTTTATAGACAAAACAGTGACAGTGACGGAACCACAAAAACAAATATATGTGTAATTTTTTACCAAATGGACTCAATGTTTATATTTCTTTTAGAAAAATCCTGGTCCCCATTTTACAGTAAAAATCTGTTGATTTCCAACAAAAGTTCCTCTCATTTTGAACGAGTTCATCGATCACTTTAGGTTATAATTATGTCAAATTTACTGTTTTATACTTTGTTTTATATGGTGTAACGGAATAAATGTATTTAATTGATGAAACGAACGATGAGGGCATCTCGCATAATTTTCTAAGATGTTTAGAAATAGACTGCCATTTCCGATAATGATCTTGAAAAAATCTGTATTCCGACCTATTTCGTAGAAAGCCTCTGGTATGATCTTGTTCAAAACATGCTAACTTTGTTCTCTTAACATAAGTTTAGGACAAAACCGTTAGAAAATACTTGTAATTTCTACTGTATATCAGCGAAAACCTAGATCTATCGGCCGATATAAAACCCCTGGCTAAATACCTCGTCAAGATGGAACATCTCGCATTCGAAAACATGTTAATGCATAAACACATTGCTTTTGTTGTGGGATGTGATTCTTAAAGTTTGTTCCGAATCTTTCATAATTTTTGATGATTATTTGATTATCATTAAAAACATTAGAAAATTTGGTGCTTATTGCGTGCTGAACCAAATTGGATAAAAATTGGGCGCCCGATGCAAAATTTGTCGGTGAATCCGACAGCGGGTTCCTTATAATTACGCCTTCACTTCTTTTTTGACGTCGACATAATCATCGTGATTTTTGCCTAAATTTTATTTTTCTCATTGGCACAATGACGCCTGCTTTTCAAAAAAGCTTAAGAGACGTCCCATGACTATATCGATCAATCGATGAGTTTAAGCTATATAGACAGAATATACACAACAACAAATATATCCAAAAATGTGCTACATCAAAGAAAAACAAGATAAAAGTTGATGAGCTTTATAGATAGTAATTGTTAGGAATAATGAATGTATAACTTGTTGTTTATTTAAATAAACTTTTGAAAAAAACCTTTATTTATGGAAAAGTCTAGAGGCGCTTTGTTCTAGTTTTAACGCTTTTGCACCACTCCTTTTAACTACTTTTTAGTACATTTTGTAGAGAATTGTTTGCTCTACAAAATGCATCTATTTTAATTTGCTTCTATGTTTATTAAGCGTCGAAAGGACCCTGTCGGATTTGGTGCCCCCCTTGAATCAAGAGACCAAATATGCAGTTTTGTAGAACAGCTCGCGGCGCGTCGAATGGTATATAAGAAATCCCATTTTTATCTAAGCTTACAGGATCTAGGATCCATATACTGGTCGAGCGTCACGATAGCCATTGGTATTGATGTCGAACTTACTGCCACCCAGAGAAACCAAAACGATATATTCTCTCGATACACTCTTGTAGATCTCGCCTTTGGTTACAAGCGCCGATATCCAACCCCTCCAGTCGCCCCTTACTAGGGGAGAAAAATTCGACTTTTCATCAATTTCTACGGCTTTTCGACTTCGATGTCTTTCAGTATTATGAGCCGTGTGTCCCACAGGATAGGTGACCAAGCGCCAACGTTTGCCAGAAATTGCACCCAAGATAGAGCTACAAAATTCACTATTTGAAAGTTCTCCTGCTAGGGGGCGACATACCCAAAATGATCGCGCATTAAAATCTGAGATCCAATTTAAGGTCGTTTTTTCTTTTTCTTGTTCAGTTTTCATTATTTTACGTACTACTTGTTAACCAAAGTCTAAATATAAGATCTTATTCAAGTTCAGCGTAAAAAACTGAGTCGAATAGACGATACTAGAAATTTTCAGACGGTCTTATGGGTAGCTTTACTGGGTATATACTTGATTGCAAGGATGGTTCATACAGTCGACTCTATACTTTGGTCCTCCCAGTGCCAAGGCTCGCTTGTTTTGCTAATCTAAATACACAGTTTTGTAGAGCTCATCTGAGGCTACACAATGCACTATCTGAGTTTTAGTTTTGAGTGAGTAAAGATGGTAAATGCGGCTCTTTGGTTAGGAGTCGCCATGAACTTATGAATATCTTAGAAGCCCAATACGCATATCTCCTCTAAACATCATTTGATCAAAACTTCGACACAGAATATTTTTAGATGCTCCTTCTACTAGTATCTTCAAAATATCAAAATAATAAATTCAAGTATAGTAGGTTTTCTAGAGACCCCTTCAAAAACCAACGGATTTCAGAAATATAATTTCGCACTTTTTATCCATCAGGAATTGTAGCCCATCTGAATACCCAGCAAAGCTACCCATAAGACCGTCTGAAAATTTCTAGTATAGTCTACTCGACTCAGTTTTTTACGCCGAACTTGAATAAGATCTTATACTTAGAATTAAGTTTTCAGTGTCATCGAACGATATTTTGAGGAAATATGCATATTTAAAAAAACGGAAGTGCACATCACAAGATCCGTCAGTTTCCGGTCACCGGAAATTAACGAATCCGACTGGTTCCGGATCTCGGATCCGATCTCCGAATCCTTCAGGAACCAAATATCGGAACGCGAAGGAATTCGATCTCCGAATCCGGTCGAACATCCGATCTCAGGAAATCACCGGAATTAGAAGCATACGATCGGGCGACTTCGACCTGAGCACATGTATAGTTACAGAAAAAATCGATGTCAAGTTCAGGAAAATCAAAATCGTCTTGCACATCGAGTAAAGTAATCCACTTTCTTTCATCACAAAACATTAATATTTTGTTTGAACTTGAATAGTCACTAATAATTATCGATGCAGATTTTTTAAACGATACAAACGATATAAATGTAATATTTTTATATTTGAATTTAAATATTTTTGATAAAACCAATTTTAATTGTTTAACATCCATTAAACATTCAAATGAAATATTTAATTCACTTTAAGTGAATTAAGTGTCTAGTTAAGTAGTATCTAATAGATATTGAAGTTCTTCACAAATAATTCGCAATTGTCCATTGTAAATTCAGCTTGGTTAACACTTCGCCATTTAATATTTTAATTGATTTTAATATAAATCGCTGCATATCACCGATAAAAAAAAATTAAAGTTTGTTTAAAGTTAAAGAAAAGTACTTTTTCGTATTCAGTACACTTGATTACCTGGAAAATTTTCTATTTTTAGCGAGGGGTACCGCCAAGAAGTTAAGAAAAATTTTCAAACAAATTGACGCAGAAAAATCTCCATGGTAAAATTATACAATTTCGAAAATTTTTCTTAATTTTGTGGCGGTACCCCTCGCTAAAAATAGAAAATTTTCCAGGTTATCAAGTGTGCTGAATATGAAAAGGCACTTTTCTTTAACTCTAAACAAACTTTAATTTATTGTCGGTGATATGTTGTATTGTGTTATAGTCATTTTGAACATAATCCAATGTCAACCGTTCAGTATCTGGTTCACTATCAAATAGAATCAATCGATGGGAATGTGCTACCACTATATAAAATAAAATGTTTAATAAAATTCGTTTAACGCTTTTGCCTGCTCATTAGTTAGTTCATTTGTTCTAATTCTAAGTTCAATAAAATAAAATCGTTTGCTATGCAATAAACATCTTAAATGATTAAAAGGTGTAGCAGATGTTTGAGCAAATTCTTTAATTTCAACTACGAAAAAGAAAGAACATCTGTGCAATAAACACGTCAATAGATCCTTCTTTATTCTTATGCAAGACACAAAATTTAATCATAGGATCAATTTGTCCATAAAGAACACTGATAAACACAAGATAAGGCATATTTGCATTTTTAACAACCCGCCCCATTTCTGAAGCATCTTAGTTGCTGTCATCGAGATAGGAACAATAGTTTTTGGCTGAACTGTGTCTAGTCCGAAATATTTCCCGAATGGGAAGAGTTCATCTGTCCCAACCCGACAATATATCCCAATGAGGACAGAAAAAAGGCCGGACTATACGCAGTATTTTGTTTTTCACATCAGACATACTAAACTATAATCTAAATGTCCACGATATTATAGCTAATAAATCTAGATTGTGTATAGTAAGTACAGAGTGATCCATAAGACCCTCTCTGTACATTAACATTATCTATATGAAACACATATAATAAGATTCAGCTGTTTTTTCAAAGCTGTTGTTAAAATTACCTTATGTATAGGCATACACCGGTTAAAACTGATATTTTTAGTATATTAAATTTTAAATATTATTTATAATATTTTTAAATATTAAATATTTCTCACAACTGAGTTTTGTAGAGCAAACATTTCTCTATACAATGAGTTATGGGGAATCTTTCCATCTTTTCTCTTTTCCTTGCAATGGTCGTTCTACAACGAGCCCCATTTATCGGTTTCGGTTACATAATCCAAACCGGTAAATGGGGCTCTTATTAAATATTCTTTTTTATGTGCTGAATCGAGATGAAGATTGTACTTACAGCTCATTTTGTAGAGAAATGTTTGCTTTAGAAAACACAGTTGTGACAAAAATTTAATAAGCCATATTCTTTATACAATCTATTTTCGAAAACAGTTAAAAATATCAGTTTTCAACCGGTCCATGTCTACTTATGTATCGCAAAATTTTTACCAGTAATAAAACACAATTATTCACTAAATGTCGTTCACATTCAATTGAATTCAACTATTAATCAATATCTGTTGATTTCTATCTGGCGGACATAATTACTAAAGATTCGAGGGTGAGGGTGACATTATCATGCACTAGACATTATCGTTTACTAGTTCGAGAATCATTAGCAATTATGGATATACAGATAGATTAGAGGTGTTTGTTGTTCTATTCAATGGTTAAACGAACGAACAAATATAACACTTTTTCTCTTTACATCTTTTTTACAAAATTGTAATTTTAGTTAAAAAGAATTTTCTGTCTTGATACATTCTATGAATGTTGCATTTAAAAGTTTGATTTTTCACTAGCCATCTCGAAAATATTGTTTATCGCACATTTTGATCCCTAGTGCCAATCCTAGGATCACATTGAAATCCAAGACAAACGGGTATTTCCTCTAATCAAATTTCATTGACTAGTATATACCAAGAAAGAAATTTTAAGTTATTCGAAGAAAGTCGCGTTGCATACATACTAGTCGTAATAGCAGAATAAAAGAGATGAATGACTTGTCGACAAAACGGTCTATATACGGTATGTCAGTTGCTCTTTTGTTTCACATTGATAGGTTGTATATAAATGTCACAATATGAATGAGTCTAAACTTAGAAAATAAATTTAGAGATTTCTCCTTGGCTGAACAAACTTGGTAGCCATGCAGTGCACTAATGCAATGTACAAAAGTAGAATATGACTGCAGAATCCGTACAAAATACAAAATAAAGATAAATGGATGAAATATTTGACTGAAGCTTTTCAAATAAGTTTACTTGCAGTGGGTCAGCCAAGCACTTGTACAAGTACTTGATTTCAAGCACATCCACTATGGTGATTCTCTAGAAAATCTCCTACACAAAAAGTTTCTAGCGAAATGTAAAAGAAATGAATTCTGCAGAAGTACGTTTCAACATAGAGTGCAGCTAAAGGAAATACATTGAGAAAACACTTTCGACTCTCTGTTCAGTAGTATAACCAGAGGTGGCGGAGCCTCTTGAAACCTAGTGTGATTTAACATTTTTTCTCACTCGAAGGTAGTAATATCAAGAAAAATCCTCATCCTAGTAGTATGGAATGATTGTTCGCAGACTTAAGAAGATAAAAACCTCTAGGGTTATGACGTTGACTTATGAACCTTCAGTAGAGAAAAAGCTATTTTTCTCAAAACTTAGTGAGGCCTAAGCCTATCGAGAAACATTTCTAGCGATTTCAGAACATACGATTTAAAAAGCCTAAAAACGCTAAAATTCACCACTTATGACTGAATAAAAAATATCTCAGTGCAATAATAACTGCGACACTACGGATGGACTTATATGTTCTCATTTATTTACAGTTATATTTATTATGAAAAAAAGTTTGACAAAAAAAACTGTTTCCAAACAAAATAGAAAAAGAAACTTGCCGCGTAGCAAAATTATCAGCACCGTGTACAATTTGGCAAATATGGACGGGTAAATTATTCGCAAATGAGATTAACCACAATGACTTTCAAGTTGGCATTAGTTTTTGTGGTATTAAATGTTGAATATGTGTATTTGTCGACGAACCACCAGGCTGTTTTGCATGTGCAGTTTTAACAAGATTTCTCGTTAAATTTTGATGTGAATTATAATTAACACGTGTCGATTTCGATGTTGTATGTTGCTGTAGTGGTGATGTCGGGTGATATTTCATTAGTGGTGATTGACCATCAACCAACGATGTGCCCGTCGATTTGCTCGATTTACTACTACATGAACTAACACGGGAATGTAATGCAGAATTTTTCAAAAATAATCCAATATGTTTTACTGTTAACGACTGAGCTAAAAATTAGATAGAAAAAAAGAGACTATTAATTTATTCGATATCAGAGAGGACAAACGGATTTAAAAAATAATGTTACTATCTTAGAATGATTAAGTTTACAGAATGAATTTTATATCAGTTCAAGTGATAAAGTGGTCGAACAGCCCAATATCTCATGTATACGAATAAACTTGCAGAAAAAATGTTCGATTACAACTGATTTGTATTTTATATTCTCGACAAATTATAACTAAAAAGGATCCGGTCAGAAACACTTTAACAAGTCTCTATTCTTCCTTACTTCAATAAGTTTAGAGTTTTACCGCTAATGTAGTAAAGAAACACTGAGCAAGTATGCTTGTAGTTGTCAGTCGTACTTTTTGATCACAAGAGCAAAAATACTCGAAACAGGTCATTCTTGCCCGATCGCAACCGGTCGATTCCTTTTATGTTCGGGCGCGTTTCTTGCAACCGGATTTCGGCTGATAATTCCTGCCGCCGGTTCCATTCTGTTTCCGACCGGTTTCAGTCGAAAAAGTCGTCGGAATTTTCCAAGCCGGAAACTCGACGGAATCCGGTGGTAGGAACACGCCGGAACATAAAGGAAACGACCGGAACGACGATGGAATACAACGAAACCGGTCGCTTCCGCAACGATTCCGGCGGTCGGTACGATGGACCTGGGATATGTAAAATAATAAATTCAAATAAAGGGTATCATTAATTGAAATATTTTAGAGACGAATATGTAATTTTTTTCTCTGGAATGCTAGAGTTTTGGGCATTATGTTTAACTATGATCATTGATAACTGAGAAATGAGTTAGAGACATTTTTTGTCTGTCACTTGCTATATGTGAATGTGACTTTCTCATATAACACACTGGTTCGTTATTCTTTATTCTGAACATTCTTGCTAATAACAAAAAGTATTTTATTTTATTTTTAGATTTCTTTGAACGTATTAAATTAATCTGTTATTCATATTCATTTATCTGGAAGACATTCACTGTTAGAAACAATTTTCATATTTTGACACTTTTTTTCTTCTTCTCTATTTACATACTTGAAAGGTGATTACTTTCTTATTCTTAAAAAATGTTACGAATTTAAAAATAATAAATAGCAAATAATTCTTTTTTGGATGCAAAGTGAATGAAATGATAATACTGTTGACAAAGAAAAAATTCAATATTTTAATGTATTCTATATTTTAACTTGAAACCATATGTTTACTTATAAAGTAATACAAGATCAAGATTATTACGAACATCTTTATCCACTCACATAAGAGGTATAACCTTAACTGATGTTTATTTGTATACTTTAAAAAAAAAATGTTAGGTTCATAAATATATAAGCTAGTCTCTTAAATCAACCTCTTCATTAAAGAATCTAAGAAAATATATTAATCATATCGCTGAATCGTCTGAGATTGACACATATATTTTAAGAATCAATTTTAAAGAGCATTATTAATTTGGCTAAAGGTTTAGAATACAGTCAGATATGTAATTTGGGACATGTTAACATAAGCGTACATTGATCTACAACGACCTACCGTTGGTTACCTTCATTTATCTTCTAAAAACATCATAAGTTTAGATCAGAAAGAGTTTCTATTATTAACATGACTTCAACTTACCAGGATTATATCTAACAGGTGATAGTTGTTTTTTAATATCAATATTTGATGTTCTAGTAAGAGTTTTTGGTGTTCGAACTTCGGACGATGGAATATGAAATTCATTTTGATTTGCATGATCTAATGTACTATTAGGTAGACTACGAGGCTTTGTTTGTTGATTGAGTAATACTAATCGTCCGTTCTGTTGTTGCTGACTTTGAGGTTGAGGTGTTATAGATGGTGGATGATAATCTTGTGATTGTTGACGTTGTTTAAAAGATAAACCAACATCTCGTCTTAATGGTAACAAATTATTTTTGGGATAACTGTCAGTTGTTGATGTACGCTTAGAAGGTATCATAGATGATTTATCACCGAGATAAGGAGAAGGACTGAAGTCTTGATCACCATCATTGTTATTATCATGCGATAGACGATCACGTGACGAATTTTTACGTAAGACAATGTCATGATAAAGTTTTCTATTCGTTAAACGATTTGGTGATATAACATCAGTACGAAACAGCTCATTGACAGCATCTTGTGTTAAATTTGGTGTATTTGTAGCACGACCACGCAATAACACATTGTCTTCAAATGCATAACTTGATTTTTCACGTGTTAATCTCATTTGTTGTTGAGTAATACTTCGTCGTCTTGGCAATAGCGGTTCACCACGACCGAGTTTAGTTGTAACAATATCTGAACAACCTTCAGTAGTTGATACCGTTGTTGTTGCAATATTATCATGATATGTCTGATCAGGCCATCCTAAGCCTTCTTTTAAACGACGTGCAATAAGTGTGTAGAGTGCACGTGCAGCAACAGGTTTACGATGTAATACGGCTTCTTCAATTTCATGTTCAGTATACCCATGTCTAGAATGATAATGAACACGATATTAGTAAGAAAAGAAAAAAATTTGTATAACTTACTTTGTGATGAGATATTTGATAATACTTTGATTAATTTCTCTCAAATCAGTACTTGGTTTATAGGGAATAATTTCAATGGGACTCATTTGATAATTCATAAATGGATGACGCAATATTTCTTGCATTGATATTCGTTTTGTTGGAGACGGTTCTAGTAGTCGAGTCAGTAAATCTTGACAATCTATCATGGAAATAACAATATTGAAATTTAATATATTCAAATATCCATCTGATTCAGTTACCTTTTGACAATGTATTGGGTATTTCACATCCTTTCAATATACATGCGTGTAATTTAGCTAAATTTCTACTTCTATGTTCAACTTTAAACGGCAATTTACCAACTAACATAGCATACATATTCACACCTCTAGAACAATATCATAGATGTATATTGTCATCGGAAAATAATATTATAGAAATACGTACATGCTCCATACATCAACAGCTGGTCCATATTCTTGATGAGCAAATATTTCAGGTGCTGCATACGCTGGTGATCCACATTGAGTAGTCAAAAAACCTTTTTCATCTAGACTATTACTCAGACCAAAATCTAAAATTGAATATGATAAATGAAATGAAGAAATAAATACGATATCAACTAAAAACAATTTATGTACCAATAATAACAATATCATTATTTTGATCTAACATAAAATTTTGTAATTTAATATCTCTATGTATGACGTGTGCTCGATGCATATGATCAACAGCCGACACGATTTGTCGAATATATCGTCGTGTTTCATTTTCATCTAATTGGCGTCTATATAAATAAAACAAAATAATTTTTTTCTATAAGATAAAAGTTGTTTTACCCACTTTTTTGTTAAATATTTAACAAATTCTTGTCCTTGCACAAGATCCATGACAATATAATATGAATTTTCTGTTTCCATTACTTCGTGTAATTGAACAATATTTGAATGTTGCATACGTTGCATCATTGATGCTTCACGTCTCAGATTTGCTCGTAAATAATTACGTTTAAACACTTCACGCTTATTAATTACTTTCACAGCAACCTAAATATATAGAAAAATCGCTATCTTATAAAAAATAAATCTCTTTCTACCGCCGAACTGTGACGCGAAATTTAATCGACATAGAAATTCTTCCGAGAAATAATCGTTGTTTCTTTTCTCCGTTAGTATTCAATAAGTTAGATGAAGATTTCATTTAATCTATAAATTGCTTTCGTTTGAAAGTTAGATAAGAAAGATGTCTTTCTTCCACTTCATTTTTTCCATTTCACCCGAAAACGTGATTTCGCCATTTTTTTTCCTGTCTTTATACCTTCTGGACAGATGAACATTCGGACCTCACTCGATTATCTCATTCTGAATCGGAAAGTATGTTTAACAAGATGAGACATGTCATAACTCTCTATGGTTCTTGTTTCAACATATTTTGAGACATTATTTTTTAAAAAATATTCTTTTATTTTTAAAGAACAGATACCTTCGTTCTGTTGATATACATCCATGACTGAAAATTCTAGAGCGCTTTGATAAGTGTCATCTTGTTAAGCACACTTTTCAACTGAAAATGAGATAATCGTAAGGTTCGAATGTTCATTTGATGTTCACAAGATACAAAGACAAGAAAATAGTGAAAGAAGTATCGGAACGAGTTACGTGGAATGATCGATTTACTGTTTTCGAAACTGTCGATTTTACATTAATACACATATCAACGTGAAGAAAAAAATAAAGTTCATTTAGAGAATACGAAAAGTGCTTTTCGTATTCCTCACACTCAATAATCCAGAAGATTTTCTATTTTTGGTGAGATGTGTTGCCGAAAGTTTAAGAAAAATTTCAAAGCTAATATTATTTTCCCATGGAAATTTTCTTTCGCCATTTTGTTTCAAAATGTTTCTTAAACTTTTGGCAATACATCTCATCAAAAATAGAAAATCTTCTGGATTATTGAGTATGCTGAATACGAAAAAGCACTTTTTTGCAACTCTAAATGAACTTTATTATTCTGTCAGTGATATGAACATCTACGCCTGTTGAAACTTTGCAGATCTAAAATCAACTCCTCCGTTTTGGATTAGGAAATTAAATTTCTGTTTCTTTAACAATGCAACCGCATTTGAGAAGCGAGATAAGAACAAGTGCTGCTAAAATTATTTGAAATCTCTTTCATATGTACTTTAACTTCCGTTCTTTCTTAGGTACTTCGGAATTCAAAGAATGGAGTTCTATAAAAGAATTAAGAAAATTTAAGTATTAATACTCATGTCAAGGGAGTAAGTAGTATTAGAATTCTGGTCACATGTGAAATATGAAATGGCCATGCTGTAATCGAAAGATGTCATGTTTTTTTTGCATATTTAACATTCGCTTTATTTTTACGTAATTAATTAAAAAAATGATATTGTATGTATTGTTTTGACGGAGTATAAATGATGCACATTGAAGATCATATGAATCCAAATTATCTAGAGACATATTCAGCAATCGGATCTTCCCGCAGAATTTTTCTTTATTCATCATGTTGAACAAATGTTTCTACACGTATAGTTGATGTTGCATGAGAAGCAAAAGTTAAAAAAGTACAAACTGAGAGATATAAATTGTATCAAAACATAATTAATTGTTTCCTTAAGATCTTCTTTTAATTTATTATGTGAACTGGAATGTTCAATCTTTTATAAATTATTTGTAGTAGGTGGCAAAAAAAAGTATAATACTATTATTATTATTCTTTCTCTCTCTCTCTCACAAGATTTTATACTTTCAAAAGCAAAAGAACATGAGAAGGAAAATAACACTAAAATTTACTTTTTTCGATATTTTTATATAAATACAAACAAAAAGGTATACTATGTACAAAATAATAATAGAAATATATTTCAACAAATAGTACATACATACCTATAGAACGGTTTAATTTAAAAGCAAACTATTGATTTAAAGGACTTCTCAAAATATTATAGAAAAAAGAAAAAAAAAAAAATGTAATCAGAGACGTTTTGTCTATATGAAGAATATGATATGACTTTTTTTTATTTAAAAGAATAAAAGTTACACTCATATGTAGACGTGACAAGGTTTATATGTTCAGTTAGCATTATATTTCAGAATGAACCAAAAAGAAGTAGTTAATATTGTTTAGACAATTCTTATAACTTATTTAATATAATTAAAAATAATTAAAAATTCATACTTGAAGATTCAAACAATAGTATAAAATTCTCACTTTTACTATTTTTTTTACAATGTTTGTATAATGTCGAAAAAATAAACAATAAATTCTCTGTTACTGTTTAAACAACCATGTTAAATAATATTCTATTTTCTCGTCTATGGAATGCAATCTTCAGACTACACTCTAATATTTGCTCAAATTATTATAGTGATAACAACTTTATTACTTCTTTGTCCAAAAAGAAGATTGCCAATATGTTCATTTACTCTTACAATAAATATGTCTTCACTATACCACTTGAACATTGTTCATAAATTTTATAATTTTTTTTTTGTTTTTAAATATTTGTGACATCTTCAGAGAATTAAAGTTTATGAAAATGAATGATTTATTTTTATCTTTGAACAATATCAATAACATCAACAAAACAATTATTTCTCTTGTATTTCTCTCTATAGTATCAGTTGTGAACAATTTTTTCTTCCAAAATAAATTTCAACTTATCATTCAAATATTTTGTTTACTCATCATTATAACATACAGATTAAAAACAAAGTAACAAATGTACAATTTAACCGTAAGTTATTTATTTTAATCAATACAAAAAAGAAAGTAAAAGAATGAACAATGTTATACAAGGAAATATGTTCACAAATGGTGCTAAAAGTTATTCTACCATATTATTTGTTAGATATGGATCATCCACTATAATTTTATCGCCTTATATTACACATTCGTCTTCTATATCTTATACTTGTTAAATTAGACTATCAAAGTGTAAAAAAAATAATTGAAATTAGTTGAAATGAGAGAGAGAGAGAGAGAAAAAAAAGGATATGCTCTTTTTTCATTTAACATTGAATTACTTGAACACAATTTTTGTTTTCAAAGGTCAAAATAAAAAATATGTACCGAGTACTATAGTATAAGAAATTTGAACAAGTTATTATGTGTATTAGAAAGAGAGTATATGTAATGTAACACGAGAATATAATTCATGGATACATCAATGACATTAGAAACGCGTCATTGAAGATTATAATAAAGACTATTTGCTTAGATCTAGGTCAATATTTATTATAAATAAAACGGTCCGCGACTAATACTTAGGAAATAATGTTTCTAATAGTTAGTTGATCTTTATATTGATTAAAAAATAAATTTTCTCTATATATTTATCTTATGATATTAATGATGAAACATTTAAAAAAAAAAATAAAACATAGAAAATATTCTTACCTTCATATCAGTGACAAGATGAATACCCAATCTAACTTTGGCAAATGAACCTTCTCCAATTGTTTTTAAAATAACATAATTTCCAACTTTTTTTCGTTTTTCATCTAAATTGTCGACACTATTTCTATCACTAGTATTTGCTGTTGTATCTTGAACCATTTTAAAATATAATTATTCGATGTTTTAACTATACAATTTTTTTTTTTTTACAATATGATTATCGAAGCTATATAATAAACATTTTTCTCTTCTAGTGATAATAAAAATAATACTAATAACTGTAAATCATCGTAGTAAAATTAATAAAAATGATGAATGAGAAGAAGAAAAAATAGATAGGAGAAAACACAATTAATAAGTATTAGAATAGAAACATCAATGACAATAATAGCCTTTGAATAATTCACAAATAATGTTATGGTCATTCCAGGGGGTGATAAAAACTGATCAATTTTTTCTCCTTTCTGAAAAAGTAAATAAACAAGTATAGATTTATAATTGTACATGTAAAATGAAATTTTAATTTATAGGTTAAAGCAAATAGTAGAAATAACGTGACTATACGAGTATCAGACATTTGGGCGCACGACATTTGGACGCAGCGACGTTCGGACGCAATGGTATTTGGGCACATGTACGACAAAAGCATTCAGTAAGAGTGCATTTGTTAAAATATGATGCATAACGATAAAATTTTCTTTAAACGAATTTGGTACGGTGTGAGAGCTTTTTTCTATATTACTCATATCCAATTGTAATCACTGTTTGTTTAATCTTCATCAATTCTCGCCCTCACCGGCGCTTTTGAACATCAACTGTCGTTCGCGCCCAAATATCGGTATACTTGACTATACGATTGTGTGTATGTGTGTAAATGTATCTTCGTATAATACTTATCATTTATGAACAATTCCATACAGTTGAACACATTCATTGATATCGCTTGACATCCGCAACGAAATGACAATAGGATTAGACATAAGAGAAACGTCTAGAATAGAAAAAAAAAAGACAAACTAAAAATCATATATATTTTGTGAAAAAGATTAGAAGAACTAACAACTATCATGGAACACCTAAAAAATCTAAAAGCATAAATAAAATGTATTTGACAGATGTAATTAATCTGTTTTAAGTCAACATTCAATATCATATACTTTGAAAAAAAAGATTACCTCTTGAGTACTACTATACATATTGTATAAACGAGTAAAATTCTTCAAGTTATAAGCGGTAAGTTTTACTAGATTAAAAATTTTTTTTATGGTATATAAAACTACTTCTCAGAAGAATAAAAAATCTATAAGATATTCGCCTATAAATCTTCACAGATTTTATCCATCCTAGATCGATGAATTAGTTATACAACACTTTAATAAGCACACACTTGAGTTAATAACACTTGGATAAATCAGACGCCTTTTCTACTAATAATGGCAATGTTATTTTTCTATCTAACTAAGGTGTTTTCGGCGAAATAGACTATGTATAAATTTTCCATAATGTATTACTTTGTATGCTTATATTTTAATTAGAATCCAATTGTTGTTGATGTTCATTTTTCCTTCTTCTTCTGTTTTCGATTTTATGTGTGTGGGTATGCGCGTGTTTTTTGAAATGCACGACGTAGAGACATTCAGTTTCTTTTTTCTTTTTTTTTTTAAAAAAAGAAAATAATTTTGTCATTTTTATTTTTATTATTTTAAAAATCATCCACATTAAAACTGACTTTTAATACGAAAAAAAAGTCAACAGAAAACAAAAAATCCTGAAACAGAAATAAAAATAGAGAGAAAAGCTGAATTATATGTGCATATGTATTTATTTTCACTACTTGCTAATTTTTTTCTATACGATGATAGAGAAAAAGTATGTATAAAGAAGAAAAATTGTCAATTGTCAGTGTATAGTTGTTGTATACTTCTGTGGGTGGATAATGGGAGAAAAAAGTGAAAAAGCGGATGATGTTGTGTTGTTCGGTTTGATTGTTGAAAAAGAAAAGAAAAAGAGAAGAACTTGAACCTCCAAAAAAAAAGTCGTAATAAAATAGTATTCTATTCATCGTCTGCTTATAAAGAAACATCAAAAAAGGTGGTAGAAAAAGAAGAATGAACGAAATCTCTAAACGTATGTTTATGCTCTTTTTACTTTTCTCCCTTTTTTTCTTCATTCATGTGAGAAATTGATTGAACATACGTATTTAATGGTTAAGATTTAAAGATACTCCTTTTCTATTCTCTGTTCTTGGAACCGTATCCTTTGTTTGAATAATAAACGAGTGGTTAGGCGAGAAAAGATAAAACATAGGTAACAAGAATACTATGTAAACAAAGAAGGAACTCACGCAAAACATGGGAATGCGTGCTGAGACTCAAAATAACCACGAATATTTTAGAAACATCAGAAGTTCTCATTTTAAACAACGTAAGCTAAGTGCAACACGTTCCACACGATCTGGGTCTTCTCTTATGAAATCTTTCTTATAAATCCTATAGCGTGATCCAACAGGATCTTGTCAATAGATCGTGTAAGATAATATCAAATCTTATGAGATCTTGTCAAATTTTGTAAGATCTCTTGAAAAAGTTACAAGATCATGTGAAACCTTTTGAAACTCTATATGAATTGCATTTTTGTCGACGCTTTTTTCAGTATACTTTTCGTGAACGTTTTCCACTGGGCGCTTTCTTTTTACCGTGCCGATACGATGAACCTTTCGATTTCACTCATACATTATACCGTAATCTTCAAAATATCGGTTTCCAACAAGAGTATGTTGATGATGAAGATGGTCGAAAATATTCTAAGTTAGATTATTTTTGAAATTAAAATAAAAGATTACCAGCAACTAAGAATTCATATCAAACAGTGGTGACAGAAACGGTTCAAACGTTTTAAAATATTTTCAAGAATGAGTGGTGAGTGTAATTGAAAACGCACCCAAAATCATTTCAAAATCACAGGTCTATATCGTTTCTTCAATTAAAAGTTATTCAAAAAATGATCGAGTTGCGTTTTTTTGAAAAGAATAAAAGAGTAGTATTCAAAGAATACAATTCTGGGTGAAGATCCTTGCAAATTCATATAGAGTTTCAAAAGGTTTCACATGATCTTGTAACTTTTTCAAGAGATCTTACAAAATTTGACAAGATCTCATAAGATTTGATATTATCTTACACGATCTATTGACAAGATCTTGTTAGACTATGTTACCATCTTATCTAGCAAATCAGATGTGCTAGACTTCAACTATCTGGTCCTTGTCGGAAAAATCAAAAATTTCAGAGGCATTTTTAATGTTAAACACATTTTAGCAAACGATAGTTTCACGAAGTAAATTCTACCGAAAGTTTTAGATCATCTAAATATGTTGCACGCTCAATTGTACTTACCGTGAAACAATAATTTGAAAAAAAATCTTCACTTTTTTAGACACGATTCTCGAACTTATTTTAGCAGCTGACCTATGTATTTTTATTAGTGATACAAATGTGAACATCATTCGTATTAAATAACTTTCTAATCTACTTCGTTTTTTTTTCCATAGTTAAGTTGTTATACCTTCTGGTAACACAACAATTGTGGTGAAATCAAACAAAAATAAATCATAGAAGATTAATTTCATAATCGCGTTGTCAAGTTTTTCAACATCCTCTGTTTGTTTTTTTTAGGCTGTTTTTTTTTGTATTAGTCGCCAAGTGAAAAAAAAAATCTCTTTTTAAAAGTCAAAACATTAGAAAAAAAAGAAAGATAATTTTGTTTTCTTGTTGATGTACTTCTTTTTAATTCTTATTTATATCATCACACTTTTTAAGATAGCCTGTAGAAAAATGAAAGAATTTAACTCGAATTTTATTTTTTTTCTATTTTATTAACACTTACAATTCCACGCTGTATATACTCTTCCGGTCAAATGATTAATAACAAATGCACATATGCTTATTATCATTTAATAACGGTTACTTGTTATTTGGTGGTTAGTTACATATATAAATAATCTAGTTCACATACTACTATATATATACATATTTGTTAACATTAATCTCTCTCCCTCAATCAAACTACTAGTAAATTTACTTTCGTTGAACGATAATCATCGTGTGTACGCCCCATTAAAATGAGGCTCTAAGTATGTTGATAGATTGATCAAATTGCAAGAGCGGTAGGCAGATAGGTTTTGATGTTGATGAACATAAAAGAAGAGAACAGAGAGCAATTTGTCAATGTAAATAAAAAAAAATAAGAAAAAAAGAAACAAAATAATGAATGACAAATAAATCTGATCTGTGAAATAATCAAATAATTAATTGTAACAATAACAACATACATATACTTTTTTCGTTATATTTATCTATACTAAATTATTGAGTGTCAAATATATATGACGCTTCACACAAAAGTAACATTGAAAAAAAATAATTTATTCATCTCATAAAACTTTCAAAAATAGTATATTTAAGCAAGTTGATTCATCTCGGAGAATGTAGAAAGGCAACTTTTAAATCAATTTTGATGCTGAGTTATGTCATATGTCAACAAAGTGAAAATAAAGTACATCAACAAGCAACTCAACCAGATTTTCAATGGGTGGAAAAACTTAGCTACGGTATAGCCTGAGTACGCTGTGGTCTCGAAAAAATAAGATTTCCTAGCTCTTAGCACACTTGCATACTGTACCCTATCGTCGAGTACTCGACACTTTTCGAGGAGATCGAAAGTGTTTTTTCGCTCTTCTAGAAGTGTCATTTTCCAAGGAGTAATCAATCAATTTTTTTTGTGTTCATCGGAAGAGAAACTTACTAATTTTTTTTTTCTAGAATTCTGTTTTAGTAGACTTTAAGTATTATCTACATCCGCGACCTTCTATGCTTTTGTTCCACTCATCGCATCTTATTTGAACATTTAAATAAATCAGCTTACTAAATTTAATCCCATCAGACAAGAAAATACCCATTAGGGTCTAAAGATCTAATAGTTGAAGAACAAGTATGCCCTTCTTGCACTCTAACTTCTGAATAGTATTGTCGCTTCCTGAATTGACACTATAAAGTAACCCATCACATGGGTAGTTAATCAAAAAATTAAAAGTAAAAATTTTTTAGAAATCCGATACGAATATTAGTTACCGATATCTGCGTCATCTTATCCCTTAAACGTTTTCGTTTTATCTATTATTTAAAACAAGAAAATATAGCGAATGTAAACAATTTAAACTATTGATTCATGTACACAGAATATAGTTTTCTAACTAGAGAAGATTCTTCACTTCCCGAATTAAATATAACTGACATTTAAGAACATAGAAATAGTTTGTTAACTGTATCGCTAAAAATAGACTTTTAATACGATTTAAAATATGAAAAAACAACCAGTTAATAGACGCTTTTTTTCTTCATTATTTGGCTGTTGATAAGGTCTGAAAAGAAGTAATTAACTGCGTGCGACGATAATCATTAAATGTTTGATAGTTGTTCGTATGTTTTGATGTTAAGGGGGGTCCCTCCACCCGTTTTTTTCCAGCAGTTTGTGGAGGACAGTTCGAAGTATACGTCTCAACAAAGCTTTCAGTTCCCGGATTTATAGTTTTTGATTAAAAAAATTTTTAAGTTTTTTTTCGGG
Organism: Didymodactylos carnosus; assembly: GCA_905250885.1. Taxonomy (NCBI): domain Eukaryota; kingdom Metazoa; phylum Rotifera; class Eurotatoria; order Philodinida; family Philodinidae; genus Didymodactylos; species Didymodactylos carnosus. The sequence continues at coordinate 166 of CAJNOQ010003100.1, read as the reverse complement.
TTTTTTGCCCTATTTATAAAATTTCAATAAAAACTTCATTTTTTGATATGAAGAGTTGATTCTAGCATAGTTCGATAGAGAACATTAATTTGTATAAGGAGAAAAACTTTACATCGTTCCCAAATGAAGTTTGACGGAGAAATTTAACTTTCACCTTCCCGAGGAA
>CAJNOQ010003099.1:0-21445 GCA_905250885.1 Didymodactylos carnosus | reverse complement strand
ATCATTGAATATCATAATTGGATGTGATTCTGATGAGGTTTGGACCGATTGGAGCGGTTATTGTTAGTGGGCCGATTTCCGTTCTTATGCGGACTTCACCTTTACTTGTTATTTTAAGGTGCAAAAGTTCATGATCGATGTAACTATGCATGTGTCGAATTAACTGGTTACATGCCACTCCGTTGTAAGCAAATCTTGTTTTTATTTAACTTTCATCTCACTATTACTTAATCATGTAATTACTTTTTTTTATTTTTTAGTTCAAGACACATTTAATGAAATAAGCGAAGATGATATATGTCGATATTTAAATGAAATTGCTTTGTCAAAAGATGAACAAACAAAAATAGAAAATGATATCAAACAACTATTAGCAAATTTTGAATACTCCGTATGATAGTTCAATAAAATCATATAGTGGATCTTGTTATTCTTTGTTTATTGTTATATTTACTACTATAATAAATAAATTCGTATATATATTTATATATAGAACAAGTTTTATTTTTGATCTGCTTGACAGTGATGGTCGAAACTAAGTTTTTAGGATTCATTTTAGATGTTCAGGAATCTAAAGGGGTATTGAATCCTAGAAAGATTCACATTAGATGTTCGGCGTAGTAACTCCAACAAGAAAAGCTCCGAATTTTTTAACTGCACCACGCCGTTTTAAATTGCAAACTGCCTTCTGTTTTTAATTGTTTATAATGAGTACAAAAAAATTTGAAATAATTTTGTTAACGTCAAATGGTGAAGAATTTCATGCTTTACAAAAGACTTTACTTGAAGTTAATTTATTTCAATTGCTGGGGTCTTTATCAGGTAAACTTCCAAGCCCACCGAAGTTTAGCACTATAAAAACATCTTGACTATTTCAGCATAAAATCCAAAGTTCAAATCATTAATTTACAGAAATGCAGAATTTCTCGCTCTATTAGACTGTGTAACTTACAAATGAAACTGCTATTTCTTTTACCTGACAAACTAGGAAATACTAGATATCTCTATGATGGGCCCAAAAATACGAGAAAATGACCTTTTTCAAAGACTCTTTTTCGCACGGATTTCATCTAAAAAATCATTATTCCTCATTATAAAACACATCATATTATAGAAAATTTCTTGCTGAATTTGTCGGCATACCTTGTTTTGTTGAATAAATGATTTTTAGTGAGGTTTTGCGCTTTCCTTGTTGGAGTTACTGCGCCAAACATTAAAACTGCGTCTTAAAAATAAATATACAATCTTGTAGAAAATTAAATTCTCTATCATTTGGCATATAAAAAAAGATTTTTTTTGTTATAAATAGGAAGTGATAGAAAATGCGTTAATATTTAGTTCAATGTATTCTGGGACATCCGTTAAATTATAGTAAAGCAGAGATAAACTGTGGCATATCAGCAGACATGGATAAGAAAACGTAACCCGAACCCGATCCGATCCTAAGGTCGGGTTCGGATTGGATTGCAGGTCTCTACAGCAGACTCATTGATATGTAATTTAATGAATTACCGTTTCATTAGTTTGATTACACCTTGTGTATTTTAGCATATAAAAAAACTAACTATGGACCGAAAATATCGATTACGATCTTCTTCCGTTGCTTCGGCTGCTGCATCTCGCTCGGATAAGACCGACAGCAGTGAGGTTAAAACAACCACAAGACAAAAACGTAAGCGAGCACCTTCAGTCAAAACGGTAACTGTTGTTGAAAAAAAATCAAAAGTAGCCAGTAAAAAAAGTAAACCGGATACTGACGTTAATAATGGACCAAAAGAAAATTCAAAATTGAAGAATGATAATAATGAAATGAATAAGAATGATATAACTGTATCTTCGCCAATTAGTGCTACTAGTAAAAAACCAATTACGGGCGATGATTTGTCATTATTCAATCTCATAACTGATCCGTCCTGGCAAAAACAATTGAAACCGTTATTTGAAAACCATAAAACAGCAAAGGATATTCAATCATTTCTTGAAAAAGAATGGTTGGGAAAAAAATTAATTTTCCCAATGAAAGAAAACATATTTGAGGCATTTAATCAAACACCATTCGACAAAGTATAAGTTGAACAAAAATTTATTTATTTTAGTGGCAGTTGTATACTTGCTTCTTTTTATTTTAAAAGGTTAAAGTAGTTCTTTTGGGTCAAGATCCATACCATGATGACGGTCAAGTAATGAATGATACAGTTGTTATTTTAGTTCATTTAAATTGAGAAACTTATGTGTTATAGGCTCATGGTTTAGCCTTTAGTGTTCCTAGAACATTTGGTTCATCATTACCGCCATCATTAAAAAATATATACAAAGAACTTGAGCGTGATATTGAAGGTTTTAAAATACCAAACCATGGCTGTTTGGAAGATTGGACAAAACAAGGTGTATTGCTCTTGAATGCCGCACTAACTGTCGAGTACGTTGTCATTATAAATGTTTTAATGATTATTTATAATGTCCCCATTTTGTAGGGCTCATCAGGCAAATTCACATTCTCGAATCGGATGGCATGCATTCACAGATAATATTATTGAAATTCTATCCAAAGAACGAGATGGTGTGTTGGTTAAAATAAAGACCATTTTGATTATAACTAGTTTTATTTATTTTTCTAGGTTTGGTGTTTTTGTTATGGGGTAATTTTGCTCATAAAAAAGAAAAATTAATTGATACAACTAAACATACAATCATCAAAAGTTCTCATCCATCACCACTTAGTTTTGCCAGATTTTTTGGTTGTAAATGCTTTTCGCAAGCAAATAAGGCCCTAGTTAATTACGGAAAAGATCCGATAGATTGGTCAATTCAGTAGAAACTTAATCATTGATTACTCAGAAACAAGTGTAAAATCTGTGATACTATGACTTCTTTCTCTCTATCTTTTTTTTTGCAAGCCCATATTTTTAATATACGTTAAATAATTCATTTTGCTTTTTCCTATTCACAAATATGAAAACAAATAGTCTAACATTCACCCATTCAAAGATACTACTTTCATTTGTCCGTGTAAACATTTTATTGATTTCACTTTTAATTTTTTAATTTATTAACATGGTTTTTTAGACCTTTAAAGGTGGCAACTCTGTTTCTTAAGGTCTTTTATTGCAATGTCTGTAAAGCGATAATTACTGGAGAAAGATATGTTATGATAGTTTTCAAACAACTAAACAGTTAATGTATTGTATAGAAACATTTCTTGCTACGTTAATATTTTATCCATATTTTATAAAGAAACAATTAAATATAATAAATGTATTCATATTTCTTCTCTTATTAATGAGTTTTCTCCTCAAACAGTACAGTCTTCTTTCTTCTTGATCTACAGTCATCAACTGAAACAAATTTCATGAATTGCTTATTTGATTCGTTTCTATTTTCTTTCGAATACTTCATTCGTAAACGTGACATTTTGACCATATTCCACTATTCTTAGTTTAATGTTTATTTGTCTATTTTTTTATTTCATTTTCAATTTTATATCTTGTTTTTATGTATTTTTTGATTTTGATTATTTTTGTTTAATGACAGACAGTTATCGCATTAAAAATCAGAGAACTGCGATGAGCTCTACTATTTCGTGATATATTGAACTGTTCGTAAAGAAAGAGCACGTCGTTTTTACGCAGCCAATCAATAAGTCAACTATTTATCAGGCAATAGGAGAATGAAAGATCGAAATTTAGTCGTTTTTGCGTTGATATCAATTGAGAAAATATCATCTCTATAACAGATTATGGAAAACGATATCAATAACTAACAATCTTAGATCTTTTGTTTCTGTAAAATTGTTTTGTTTTTATTCTGTATATTTTCTTTTTATTCAAATAAATGAGTTCAATAATCTTTTTCTTTTTGAATTCTTCATTCATCTTTTTCATACATATAATAAAATACAAAACGGTTTTCATTGATCTTTTTCTATTATCATCTGTTGTTTGTTTTTAAACACCAGAATATACAAAAAAGTGAATAGTTGTATGAATAACGGACAAACATACTTACAAATTTTTTCCAAGAGTAAACACGATGCTATATGAAAATTGTAGATAACACGCGCGCAAAAAAAGTCCCTGTTTTTCACATCGTGTTTAAAGAGATGAACATAGGACTTAAGTGAGGGCTCTTTTTGATTCCTCCAATCTACTCACTCAGATTGTCTGTGTAAAATACAATACGTTCTTTTTTCAAGTTTTATTATTCAAAGGACACAGAAGAGCATAAGAAAACGAGAGAACACTCACAGTAGACAAACATACACACACAGACACACATACAATAGTGGAAGATCCATGTTCTCTGTTTCATCTCTTTTCATACACAAGATAAAAATATATATATATAATTTCATTTTACAAAGAACATAATTAAATTAGTTTAGAAAACAAAAGAAGAATATCTGTCTAGCATTAAAAAACAACAACAATAACAACAAAAAAAAAATACACCACTTACAACAAAATAGAGGAAAAAAGAGAACACATTACACACACATATTAACAAAAGTATCAGACCGTTAAAAATGAAATAAGTCACACACTCTGATAAGAAATCCCAGAGTTGAATTGAATATCACCGTAAATGTTTTATTTCACAAAAAGTTAATAAAAAATACTATTTATATGGTGTGCACCATCCTTCTTTACATGGTCATCATTTCATTGGCAATTGATGATGTTGGAACTAATGATGGTATCGTCTGCGTTATTCCTGATTGAATTGGTAACATAGTAAATGTTGTTTGATCACCACTACTACCCGAAAAACAATTATTATTATTTTGATCATTTGAATTTGTTTCATTTAATTTTAATGCATCTTGAATATCTTTACGAAATAATGTTATATTTTGTGTAAAATGTTCTTTATTAATCGATGTCAATGTTCGATCAATACCATTCATTAATTTTTCTAAAGCTGTTGATAATGCTTGCTGTTTTTGTATTGGATGACCGTATAATAATTGTTTTTTAATATCGTTAAAAAATTGATTTTCGTTCAATAAAATTAAACCTAGAATTAATTGTCAGTATTAGTGAGGTATGATAGAAAATGTTAAATGTTCAAACTGAAAAATGAAAATTACTCTTAATCTCGCCATTTGACTTTATTTTTTAAAAAAACTGATCAAATTTTAATTTCATTCAACTTAGTTATCATTCGAGCTTACCTAATAGTGGTTTCGATATCGAATACATATTTTTGCATTCATCATAGATAATACTGTTAAGGATATTAATTAGAATTTGACGAAATAATTGCTCATATTCATTTATATTTGCTAAAAATCGTTCATTATTTTGATTTTGATCTATTTTAATTAATACCATTTGATTATATTGATTTGTTACGTATGCTTGATCCATTGTTGATGGCAATGTTTGTGATTGTTGTTGTTTCCGTTGTTGTTGATAAACAGATCGAAATACATGGGTTAAAAATAAATCTAAATAAACACAACATGAATTTTGTATACTTTGTTCAAATGATAAAAGTCCTTCACTAATTGTATTTAAAATATAACCAAATAATTGTGAATTTAAATTTGATAAATATTCAATGTTTATAACGGCCAGTGTTTCCACTAATGAATAATAGGCTAATGTCAGTTTTGGATATAATAATAGATCATCTTGTTTTAATGTTAATAACATGCTAACAAAGATATTTAAAGTATTTTCAAAACATGAATCAGAATATAAATGAAATATACCAAAATTCAGATAGTTTCCTACAATAAAAAAATATTCAAGTATAACTTTTTTTTACCGTATAGTGACATTTCTTACTAGGAAACCTATCCAAGTGATACCTTCCGATTTCGTTCGTTCATACGACGATCGATAGAGAGTATCGAGCTAGTAAAAAGCCTAAAACGATTTTCCCCCATAGCTCTTGAAGACCTGGTTTTCCGAAAAATCAGTTTTTCAGAAACTCTAAAAAGTAGCCAAAACCTTTCTTAATGAAGCATAATCGCAGCTCGCAAATTTCTGATTAAAATGAGACATCTCCGAGCTCTATACGACCTTTGTAAAGTTATAGAATTTACAAGAAAAGTCTTAAATTAATTTCTTCTTATTTCTGTAGCTTTGAGCTGACAATGAACATTTAGGGCTTTTATAAATTCTATAACTTTGCAAAGAAATGTCATGTAGAGCTGAGAGATGTCTCATTTTAATCAGAAATGTGCGCGCTACAATTATGCCTCGTTAAGAAAGGTTTTGGCTACTTTTTAGAGTTTCTGAAAAACTGGTTTACCGGAAATCAGGCCTTCAAGATTCATGGGGGAAAATCCTTCTAGGCTTTTTACTAGCTCGATACTCTCTATCAATCGTCGTATGAACGAACGAAATCGGAAGGTATCACTTGGATAGGTTTCCTCGTTACTGCACTAATCGTACCTGATAAACATGCGCGTATAATTCTAAAACATATCATAATTGATTTTAATTTTTTTTCATAAAAATATTGATCAGTATCTTGTAATATTTGATTATAATAATTCAATGTTTTTGTCTGATAAACATACATTAGATGAGATGTTTCACGAAATAATAAATAGGCATTTGGTTTTGTACATTCGAATACTAAACGTTCCTGACGATTTGAAACAAATTCATGAAAGAATTTTAATATGGGATTATAAACTTCGTATGTGTCATAAAAATAATAGATCGATTTCATAAATAAATGAATATATTTTGGATAGAGCCAATCAAATAAAAATGTATACGATTGTTTTGATATAAATGCAAAACATAAACCGCGTAAATCACGAACAAGACCAACTATAATCGCTTTTATTTCATCGATAGTAGCTAATGATGACTTTAAATGTGATGATGGTGTAGGTGATTGATGTGAACTAGAAAAGAGATAAAGGATTGGTGAAATAAAAAGAATAACTTTTTATGCTAAGTTCAGGCCATATTTGCTCTTGTAAAACGTTTGAAACAAATCATTTGGTAACAGGCGTATTGCATGAGATAGTTGGTCTAGGCTAAAAGTTTTGAATTTTAAAATTTAAATTAAACAATCAAACAAGCACACATGTTCAAAATTTTTTTCCAAAATGTTCGTTAAGACATTTTACATTCATCGAGAAAGTTACGCCTACGAGATGTTTTCTAAAAGTTTAATTTTATTATACACTTTGGTAGTGAAAAATTCCTAGTTTTCTAGAAATCCTACTTGCACTATTATGAGAATTTTTTTGATGTTTCAGTGGAAAAAGCATGGCTTCAAATCCTTAAGCGTTCAGTTTTATCAAAAAAATCTCCCTAGCCGTTCACGTTTTAACCTAGACCAACTATCTCATGCAATACGCCTCCTATTACAAGTATAGAAACTTCTCTGTAGAACTTCTACCTGAATGCATTTAATGTTGGTGATGTTGTTGGTAATAGTGGTATATTTCCCGTCGTTTGGACAATATCAGGAAATTCTTTAAATATTTGTATCAGTTTTTGACATTGTAATGTAAATGGTAACATAAATTTTTCAAATCGTTCATCATCTTCTTCATGAAAATGAAATTCATGCATTAGTAATCGTCCGACAGCTGAATAAAATATTGTGCGTAAACGTGACCATGTTGTATATTTCGAGGATGATGATAATGATGTAGTAGCTGCTGTTTTAATCCGACAACCAAGATATTTTGATGATTTAAGATTTCTTGTTGTACCACCATTATTTGAATCATCTAATAAAATTTGATTACTATTGTTACTGTTGTCATTCATTGCCTTATTTCCTCCCCCTTGCAAATGATAATAAGCGTATAAATTTAAAAATGGAAAATAATCTTGAGTATGATTATTAATGAAATATTGAATCGGTTCTAATTTAACAAGTTTTCTTACACTATTGTAACCTTGACTTAAATCATTAAAACAAAATAATGTACGTTCAATTAGTTTTTCCGTTATCGTACTATATTGTAAATTTGTAAATAATTTTTTGACAAATATAGATAGTAATTGCACTTCGTCAGCTATACCTTAAAGAAAATGCGGAAAAAAAACGCTTAAGATAGTTTTATATCTCTCGTTATCTATGGAGTCATTCCACATAATCCTACTACCAGAACATGAGCGTGTTACCATTTTTGTTGTTATTGTTTGTATTATAATATTTGAAGGAAACATTGTGAAAATTTGAGTAGCATCTTGTTCTGTACTTGATAGTGTGCTCTTCACAATCTGCTCTAAGTTTAATTTGAATCATTCGGCCTTAGGCATGCATCAGTTACAGTTAACTGTAAAACTATAAAACTTTGGCTGTCATAACTGTAGACAAATATGGTCAAATAGAGTTAGTTAGTCTTCTACGATTTGCAAGACTAACTCACTCTAGAATATTTGCGTACAGTTATGAGCAGTTTTAAAAGTACAGTTAACTGGTAAAAAACTGTAACTGGTACATACCTACTCGGCCTTCTTTGCACTACAATCTAAATACCAGCATCCCTGAAAAAAAATAATTTTAATTTTGAGCTTACCAGATTTTCATTATAATTTAAAGAAAGGTGAGTGATTCAAATTAATCAGTTCTAGAGCAGATTGTGAAGAGCACACTTTCAGGTACATAACAAGATGCTACTCAAATTTTCACAATGTTTCAGTAGGGTCTGATTTGTGAACATCTCCAATTTACATAATATCTAGATGTTTAGATATTCAGATATTCTGATATTCAAATGTTAGATATTTAGAAATGTAGGGAGTGGAGAGATGAGAGTGAGTGAAAAGAACTGAAGATCTTAACATCTGAATATTCAAATATCTAACATTTGAATATCAGAATATCTAAACATCTAGATATTATGTAAATTGCAGATGTTCACAAATCAGACCGATCTCCAATGTTTTCCTCAAATACAAACAACGGTAACACGCTCACGCTCTGGTAGTAGAATTGTGTAGAATGGCTCTATATGTCTGTTTCAGAATGACGAGGCATAGATTCATAACTGTTGTTTTATAACAGTACCATCTGCTTATCCCTGTGTCTCATGTACCAAAAACAAACACCAACTCGGATCTTATTTAACTGATAAAAAACTCTTTTTTTTCTCCTACCTAAATGTTTGAATAGTATCTGATATATTTTATTTGGTTTGGAATGATCACTGATATATTGTCGACGAAATTGTTCGAAAAAATAGAGTATTGCTAATTCTAAACGTTCAGAATAGGGTAATGAAGACGATGACGATGCCGTTGGTAAGAATAATTGTTCATTTTTATTATTACTATTTAATACATTTGTAAATGCTACGGACGAATTTGTTGTAGAAGGTGTTTGCTGTTGAATAAATGTCATTAATTGTAATGCTCGTATCGTTAATTCACCGTCAAATAAATCTTGTTCATCATTTTGTAACGATAGAGATGGTAGAGTGATACCTCGAGCACCAATAACACACGAAATAACATAAATTAAAAATGTAAAACGTCTTTCAATCTGATAAAATGTTTGTTTTACGGTATTTTGTTGTTGTTGTGGAGGTGGTGATATATATTGTTGTAAAATGAGCTGATATTGTTGAGCTAAATCATCAAATATCGAACATAATAATGTACACGTTTTTTTGTAATCAATACGAGACATAGTACTAATTTGTTCTAATTGTTGATTTAATTGAGCTTGATCATTATCAAATAGTTCATCGTATAATTCATTTGAATCACTTAAATCATCATCAATCAATTCATCATTTATTGAGTCTAAACGAGATAAACCTTCTAAACGTGATTGAATATAATAACAGACAATTTCTGGGACATAAACGTCAAGTAGATGTTGATAATCATTTGATGATTTTGTACTGTGAGATAGATAGGATACAATTTTAGACCAAAATGACAGAATATAATAGAGTGTATTCGACGATATTTTCTTGTAAATATTCAACAAATGATCAATTGTAAATTTTGTTAATAATTCAATAAATTGTGGATACAAATCAATTTTTATTAGTTCGTATAATTGAACATTACATTTTAGACGACAGATCAAACGGCAAAATTCATGTAATGGTTTTTCACTAGATATAATACCAATTGGTTGTTCGAGAATCGAACGTATGCCTGGAAGAAAACAAGATAGAATGTAAAAAATAGGATTCTCTGAAAAATTGATGATTCTTTCCTAGTGATCGAGTTCTAGTTCAGACAAAAAATAATACAATGCATTTGGTCAAACTTAGATACTGATTTTCCTATTACCAACTTTAATATGGCTTTATTGTTGCACAAAATGAATTTTTATCAAGTGAGAATATTTCAATAGGACACACATTATATCAGTTATAACAGAGGACTTCCGTCCGTCACAACACATACATACCATGAGTCATATAGTTCAAGACATTTAATCTTTCATTTGTGTTTAATAGTGAACGTCGTACACTTGATATTTGAACGAGACACGCTAGTGCAGTTGATACTAATGTTGTTTGAGAAAAATAAAAATAATAAGAAAAATATAGTTCATAATACGAAGGATCAACAATATAATCGTGCCAACTCAATGGTAATTGCAATGTTTGACATTCATCCGATGTGTCAACATCATTCACAGATGAACCGGTACCTTTGAAAAAAAAGGAAAAAGTTACATGAAAAATGAAAATGTAAGGTTACTTTTGTTCTGTGATTAAAAAGTTATTCTTTTAACTACATATAAATAGCCTAAAACATTCCACGGTACACTTCAATTACTGTCATTACTTGAAAAGAGAAATAACATTCTGTTCTCTAGTTAGTTTAAATCAAAATTATTCCATTATAAACTTACCAAGAAAATCATATGTTAGACATTGATGAGCCAATAAAAGTAATCTTTCAACGACAAGATAATAATCAGGTTGTAATTGAATTGTTGTAAGTGTTTTTGGATATGCAATTAAAGTTGCTGTTGATATGGTTGGAGAAGTAGGAGTGGCTGATGTTGAAGGTGTTTTTTGTAAGAAAACTGTTGATGATGATGATGATGAATTTATTTGTTTGTCAACAACTTCTTTTAAATATTTCAATGCAAATAAATAGATATCAAGTAATTTAGTATCTCGAAATGACGTACATATTTTACGATGTTTACTGAATGCTCTTGCTGTTGTTTCTTCATCATTTGGTGTACCAATTTCATTTATTAAAGAGATTAATATTTGTATGGATATGACAAAATGTTGTGGATCTTGTTGAAATTTTAATAAATCATTTGTAAATGATTGAAATGGATAGGATGAATCGTCTGGTGTTATTGTATCAAACCAAGAACTCTTTGTTATTCGTGCATACAATTTTGTTATTTCACTCACAACATATGGCGCCAATTGTGTATTACGTTTATACAAATATTCAAGAATATAGGAACGTAACTCTAGACGATCATTAACAATGATCAATGACTGATTTGTTGATTTATTAAAATATTTAATCAATGTTGTCGTAGCAAAAAATTGTGTATATGGTGTTAGAGAACGATCTAATAGTAGACGACATTGTATTAAACAATCTTGTTGCGTAACGAATGTTTCTAAACGCTGACTAGCTTGACGAATTTGATCGCTATTATTACCACCACTGTATAATTGAGAACATAGACGTTCAATTTCAAGTGCATCCATACTTTCGCTCAGTCTCTAATAGAAAATATCCTCATGATAATCTAGAACAAGGAAAATAATGTACACAGACTACAGCAAAGAGTTGAAAGAAAATTATCTGCTTGTAAATTTGTAATTGAGTAACTAAAAATAAAACCAAAGAACACATTTTAACTTCTAAACCTGTAAAATATTGATTATACATCGAGTCTCGAAGCCAAGTGTATGCCCATTCGAACTACTCATTTGTCAGTGTTATAGTAAAGTTTGTATATATTCTTTTAATATAACTGAAAGCATATGCAACATAGAAAACGCCCTATTTTCCTTACTTTTTTTGTATTGTTCCTCTTTTTTTTGTTCATGCTTTTAATTTATGTTTTATTTATTATCATCTGATAGTCCGAACGGTAATGACAGCCAGATAAACCAATAAAAACTTCTAAAATTTTTAAACGAGCGGTCTCACTAAAACTGAAAATATTATTTGAAACTCAACCTTTTCAGGTTTCCGGTTTAAAAAATTTCAACTCCAAAAGTGAAACATTGGGCGAGGTCGTAATCACAAATTAATGGAGACATATTAACCAATCAATATCGATAAACTGTAAGTGTTAAAAGCACATCAGCTGAGTTCTGATTCTGTAAAAAAGAATTCTAGTAGAAACATTGTTTTTTTGCAAAGCTGGGATACTTCAACTGTTGAAGCTCATCTGGTAGTTTTTTTCTTAATATTATAAATGGACGGATGGATATACCTAACAATATTATGGATTCATCAAAGCGTCCGAATGGCGAACATTAGAACGAAATACTAATTCGAGATTCATGAATTTCGAGACTTTTAGAATGAATGAAACAGTGATTTGAAACAGTGGTCAAAATTTTACTCTTTCAGCACTCGATGATGATACATGCCATGTTTCTTCGAGCATGTGACTGTAAAGTTCGAACGTTTCTTGCTATACTGTATGGAAAAATATTTATTCATAAATATAAAGATAAATTTTATGATTTTTACTGCTTAAACATATATAATACCTTAATGGATAGATATTGATTTGAATGATATGTGTAATTATTTCCCGTTTCAATGAGATGATAAGAACGTTGGTAAAAATGGATAATTATGAAATTAATTATTTATTAGTATTGAAACAACAATTATATTTCGAGTATCTTTTTTATGAGGGAAGCGGTTATGACGCCTCCTGGCAGCATAACAAAAAGAGAAAGTATACAAATTCAAAAGGATAAAAAATACTTCCAGTATAGAAAAAGAGGCATATGGTCATTGTGAAAGATTGTCTTGCAAAAATAGATATGAAAATTTTGTTAATGACAGTAAGGAGCAGTGACTCAGCCAAGATTTTTGGGGAGGGGGGGATCAAATTTCTTTTTATCGATTTTCAATAGAATTCTAAGGTCATTGTTACAATGATCTTAGAAATTGATAGCGAAAGTTTTATTTTGAGGGGGGAATCGATCCTCACAATCCCCCCTTGGCTGCGCTACTGGCAAGGAGAATGAGTTTTAGAAGATGTGAATTTCTGTCTTAAGATGGTTGACCTAATAAGGAAATGTTCGTCTTATTTGCAAATCCTGAACTCTTATAATCATACAAATCCTCTCATCATACGATACTCTGTATAGTCCATGTTTTAGCACATGTGAAGAATTTTCTAGTATTTTGTACGATTTTTGGTAAATAAAAATATACATGTACATGATATTTATATATTTAGAACTCTCAACATTAGACTTAGGATTGAGAAAATATCTGAAACTACCTCTTTAAAACAAAATTAGGAATCAATAATGAATGTTTTAATCTCTACGTTTCGAGTATCGAAATCAAGGCCTTTGTCAACAACCTCGATGACACAAAAACATTTTTTCGACGCTAACAATGTTTTCTAAAATAGCATTAGTAAATTAGAAAATCAAGGTTTATTTTTGACTAAACAGATGTCTGTATAGAGAAGAACAATCACACTGATTTTTGTTTCAATTCTCTACTCAGCGCCCCAATCTTCCTAACAATGACATGAAACGTCAGCTGAGAAAAGAAAAAATACCTTGCTTTTTTCTTTGTTTGTTTCTTTTCGTTTGTGTCAAAAAAGAAACAAAAATAATTCAATAGTCTCCATAACATATGTGCGTGTGTGAGATCCAATAATGTTCTTTCCGCCAGTAACCTTGATTAACAGACACCATTTCCGCTCCGTTGGTGTTCGTAAATTGACATTTCGAAGGTGATACTTATGAAAGGAAATGAAAATGTGTCTAAAGTGGCGGTAAAAAGTTTTTAGAAAATTGTTTTTGACTTTTCTCTTGAATCCGAGCGGCTGAAATGAATCTAACGATTACACTTGAAGTATATAGGTCCATTAATGAAAAATTTCAACCCAAGTTTTACTCCATTGAAACAAAATTTTTTACAAATCCGAAATATCTAAATTTTTTAAAAACCATGTAAAAATTGTTTTCATCGTCTATAAAATACGGAAGACATGTCTTCAAAACGAGACAAAAAAAGTTATTTCCATCTAAAAACCCAGCTTCTTTCAAAATTTAAGTCTATTAAAGTTAAATAGTTTATCAATTTGTGTCAATTGAGTGTACCCACCTGATAATATAGCGACACTATGAAATTTAAAATGTTGAAAACTAAGATGACAAATTCTCAGAATATTTCACATAAAATTAGGTAAATGTGCCCTCGCCCTTCCAACGTATGGATAGAAAGGGAAGAGTGTGAAATTCGGAGCGAAAAACAGTAAATTTCACTCACACGTAGGCTCCGTATATATTCTATAAAGTTGCGTTAAGTTTCTCTCTCTAACCTACTTTCCTAATTCATTCAAGTGATGACAGTCTTGACCTTTTGAATATACGATTATCCACACGTGTTACGTACGTTATACTTAATTGAGAATGCTCTGATAGTGATATCTACATGAGTTTCATCCTGGGGATCTTCGTTATTACGCTTGTTTGTCTCAGTCGACATACGAGAAGAATCTTGTAGTTTTCTTAACATATCTCATTTTAAATTCTGAGTATTCGATTCGTCCCATTCTTATATTTGTGTGTGACATCGACACCTCTGTTTCTGGAATGAATTGAGACAACAGTACTTAGCCACCTACGAGACTTTTGAACGAACAAATGGCTGAACTCTGTAAGTTGTGCATTGAAAATGTAACCAATCGTAATTTCTATTATTACCGTTTTAAAGATGAACAAACATCAAATTTAAAAGATGAAGATTTTCTATCAAAAAAATATCTATTAACATCGACATATTTACATTGTGGCAAAACGTTGCATGATCAAATCAATATAATTCGTCAAAATATTGAGCACATGGAAGACAAGACATAAGTGAGAATTATTAAATTTAAACTGTATATACTTTTCCATCTAAGTACGCTTTGACATTCAATTTTAAATCTAACATGATCAATTCCACATTTGCTTCTTTAAACATTTCCATTGTTATCTTATCATGTCCCAGCCATTTGTCACGTTGCACTCTTTCACATAATTTGTAAAATTGTTCATGGACATATATCTTTGAAATACCGCTTTGAATAATTGCTCTAAAACATCAATATTAAGAATATAAGGGAAGTTGGTAACACTTAGGATGAGAAAAACTACCTTGCACAATCGACACATGGCAGTGCTTGTGTATAAAGTGTTGCATCGTGTGTTGTTATTCCGTGTCTAGCTGCTGTGAATATCGCATTTCGTTCAGCGTGTTCGAAATATGAATATTTTTCTGGACGGTTAAAACGTTCTTCTCGATCTTCAACGCCTTCGGGAATTCCATTATAACCTAAACTTGAACCATATAATGTAGATACTGAAGAACCAATGCCAGACTTGCTAATCTCGAAGAGAAAAGTACTCACCGGATATTAAATCCCGTCGACCACGCACAAGAACAGCACCAATTTTTGTTCTTGGATCTTTAGACTTGGAGGCTAGAAGGAAACTGAGTATATTAACTGTCTCAATAGACTTTTAATTACATATTAATACCTGTTAGATATACTTTTAGCATGAAAAATTCATCCCATGATGGTGGGTTGTAATTATCGAATGGCTTTCCATCATCAACCATAGCACCCATAGATGTGTATCTGGAATAGAGAGAAAGACATAGTGGTGAAATGACAACTGAGACGAATATGTCTTAGGCAATACAATTCTCTATACACCAAGAAATGGATACTCTTGCAATAGACACACATATACTATAAATTATAACGGCTCAGCGTTATATGAAAATTTTAACTCGTTTATATTATTGCTCCGTGCTATGAAATAGGTAGGTACAAATCAAAATACAATCATCGAGCATATGAAAAATATTTATTTTCAAATTTCACATACAGTATTCGAAATGTTCGTTCAAAAACAAGTCTAAACGATCAAAGTAGTGAACATAGTTATAGAAGTCATATACTCATTGTGGCATTGCAATATATTCAAGGATATATCAAACCTGCTTGTTGTTTTAAAATATTTAATGTTAAGAGACTTTGATTAAACTCTAAGAAGTTCTCTGATGAAACGATACTATACAGAGAGAAAACTAGAAATTATTCCATTTTAGTTTCGTTTCTTGATTTGGCTGAAATTACCTTGCAAATTATTTCTCTTTTATTTTTTAAAAGCAATTCTGTCATACATAAACGGACGGATATCAGATATAACGAAGATCTGCCGGCAGTTCATAGTATGAGTTATCATTATGACATAGACGCAAGAAAAGAAAGAAATGGTAGATGAAGATACAGACAGTTATACATCAACGAACACAAAATGTTATGAACATAATTGTACAGAATATTAAGAATACATTTAACATATTTCGGTAGAGCACAAATGTATTTGATATTTTAAAATTCTTACATCGTTCAGAACTTACATCATTCAGAACTTATCAGAAACCGTTCGTTATTTACTTTTTGATATTTCTGCACCTTAAAAGTTGATTGTAGATTACCATATGCTAAGATTTTTAATCATTTCTGAACATTGGTCCAGAAGCCTATCCGATCGTATTTATTCTTTTTTCTCTGACAGTTCGATGTTCTTAATAGAATCTTATATATGAAAACATGCGCAATTATAAGTAGGCATGCACCAATTCGATAGTTCTGTCACCGAACGTGTTCGGCCTGGAAACTTGATGCGACCGAACGTGTTCGGACGAAGATTGCAAATGCGATAGTTTACATTTTTCTCATCAGACATATCAGCGAGCGCTCTGCTGAGAAACTATTAGGACAAAGTACCATAAACATTATAAAGATACATTCGAATTAGGGCTAGAACGTTCTGTCTACTTTATTGGCACAGTAAAAAGCATTTTTGCATTAAAACAAAGTAAATCAATCTGCTACAGAGGCCACATCAGTAAAGTATGCTTTAGTTAGAGAGCAAATCAGATATAATGGAAACCAAGGGTACTTTGGACTTCCTGGAATAAAGCAAACATAAAATTGCTGCTCTAATTCAAACTTTTGCATGACTATCTACGGCTACAGCATAATCATGGCTGCTCCTTCGTTTGGTGTAATCTTCACCATTTTTTCTGTTTTACAAAGATTTATTCATATGTTTCTTCGCTCTCATGTGCTTAGCTTTGACAAACTATTTTTTTTAAACCTTTCGTAGAGAATCGCTGGCTGACCGAATATGTTCGGTAACGATCTGATAGAACACACACTCGCTCACATTGTACTTTAGTTAGTCTATTTTCTCACTGGTTAGTTCCTTCACAAACTTCAATTTCATCCCATTTGTCTTTAGACCAGACTAGGGAGGCAACTATCTCAAGCTAGGACTCGCAGATCGGCAGCGCACATGTTCGATAACAAACTGTTCGGTGCCGCTCAGCGAACCCTAGCTTGGGATTGTTGGATGCCTAATTACACGGACTTCAAAATGATCCATCTATACCACATCTTTTCAAACTAATGTCTTCACAGAGTTATTGGTCAGACGTTATGTATGACTATTTCCTTCCCGTATATGTAACCCTCATTGAATATAATAAAATGTATATAGTTTTGTCAGCGCACTCAGACCCGGAATGGTTTATACATAGAAAAATGCAGAATTGAAAAGGCTACAGAATAAGCTATATCAAAAAGTAAATAACGAACGGTTTCTGATAAGTTGCAGTTGTTATCTTCTCAAAGGTATATAAGACCATTGTCTTGCAGAAACCGTCCCCTGTCCTTTTAGAGTGATTAGATCGATAACTAGATAAATAGGACATCAAACAGTTCAGATTTGTACCATGTGAAAAAAAGCGTTTACGCTACGTGATATAAATATTGACGCGCATAACGTAAGTTTCAAGAAGCAGATAGAAACATTATGAACTGATTCGGTGATTTCTGATATCCTGTTTAAATTATGTGCACTTTTATAGTTACTGTTATTTCATAGAAATACTGCCAAGTTTATCTTTTTCCGTTAAAGTGTTTCCACGATTGCAATTAGTAACTAAAAGACTAAAAATACTTCTAACAATCAACAGTAAGTATAGATAGTATGCAAATAATCAAGCGCACACAATATTTACTAGCATGGCGATCGATCCTTTATATTTTTATATGAGTACACTCAAATAATACAGACATATATAAACTATGTAGGTTGGTCTATAAACAGACTTGATGCGCTAGTATGCACAATTTTAGTATGCAAAATATCAATTCTTGTAACCTGTGGCCATAGAGATTGACGGTGAATGCATTGGTATTTAATATATTAAACAGCATGAGGCAACAGATCAGGATAATATTATATTTCAATTTGTCAACTATTACTAGATCGTTTTCATTAAAAATAGTACAAAACGAGTACAAAAAGTGAGAAAAAGCTAAAAAATGCCTTATATACAAAAGGAATGTCAATATATAACCGAAATGTAGACGAACAATTTTAAGCGGTATTATTGAACAGTTAATATGTTAATCTAAGCATATAAAGAGAAAAAAGCATAAAACTAGTATACAATTGACACAAAAAAAGGTCATTAATTGAACTAATTCGGCTAATATATACAGAATTAAAACGTTAAAAAGCGTATCAGATCATTATGAGATTTTCAAAAGAAGCGAAAGAAATGAAATAAACTTTACATACTTTTACGACGAAAAAACGAAACTCATAAGACATTTAGTGCAAGACTTTATCAAATAAAAAAAAAGTTGAAATAACAGTTAAAATCAACAGACATATGGAGGGATTCATTGTGTTTGAGCCAAGCTAAATATACACAATACAATTATAAAAATGCTAGATAGGCGCAATCATGTACTATTTCTACTCACAACAACATATCTATTACAGCGATCTCCTTGACAACATTCGACACAAGCCCAGTCTTCATACCAGTTTCGTGAACAGACTGTAGCAAGACCATATAATACTAAAGAATTCAAGAAAAGATGATTGAAACCATATAAACCATGAATCTACCACTGAAGAGTATATCAACGGCTTCAAATTCTTTCAACACTTTCAATGAAGCAAGATATTGTGATAAAAGTTTTTAATTAACAGTTCATCCATTCAAGACTCTACCGATCAGGTATAAAACAGCTTGAAACATGACTAATCTGATGATAGGAATTATTAAACTGTAGCTCTCAGTCACCTGCATCAAACCGGTACTTACGTTGTGTACACTTGTCTTTTGTATCACATCCTTTTGAAATATAGTGACGTCGCTCGCCTCGTGGTGTCCACTCATGCGGAGTTGTCCATAATATTAGTGATGCACATGTATCTTCATTCTTCTGACACATTCGAACTGTTTTCACGCATTTGTCGTCGTTTCCTTCCTGCTGCTCGCAAACATCTAGAATAAACAATTTGAAGAAAACTTACCGCTGAACAAATAGTTATTTGCTATTAAACTTACAGCACTCCAAACTTGAAACTAAAATAGACACAGACAAAAATGTTTATTATTTAGCGCCGTTAGAAATAATATTGACACAAACATACCGTTCGGTATAACAGCAATTAACACTAATAATGTGAGAAAAAACATCTAAAAATGCGGAAAAACATTTCTCATAAGAGAACCTATTAGGAGACAATGATAGGTCAACGTTCGATCAATACTCTTACATTCATAAACTGACGAACAGATTTGATTCAACGTTAAGCTTTGTATAGCGTGTTATATTACAGCATTGACTCAGGACAATAACTCTAGAATTGTTTTAGGTAAGATGGAGTTATGATCAGAGATAGGCAGGGCCAAGTCGCGCCTGGTAAGCTTTTTCACACAGACTGTGACTGAAGTCTTAGGGGACTTGGAGTGATTTCTTTCACAGTTGTGACTGGACTATTCAGTCCATATCTGTTCACTCTTCTACCTTTTTGATGCTACAGCGCGGTCGCTTAAGATCAGCTGTGATCAAACGACGGCTGTTTTTCTTTGATGAATATATGTTTGATCCCGGAAAGCACAATTGATCGTCGCTGCCTTTGATCTTACACGAAGTTTTCTTTGTGTAAGGTCAAAGGCGGCGAAATGGAAAAAACAACGTATGCGTAGACTGACACCGGGCTTAAAGTTCAGAGCCGTGACGAGAG
Organism: Didymodactylos carnosus; assembly: GCA_905250885.1. Classification (NCBI taxonomy): domain Eukaryota; kingdom Metazoa; phylum Rotifera; class Eurotatoria; order Philodinida; family Philodinidae; genus Didymodactylos; species Didymodactylos carnosus. The sequence continues at coordinate 1,191 of CAJNOQ010003099.1, read as the reverse complement.
AAAAATCCGAGCAGGTGTAAATTTTTGGGAGAAAATTAAAAGATTATGGAAGTAAGGTAAAAATGGTTTTAATACTCCAAAATTTTTTGGGAGAAGATCATGAGCAAACGAACGTAATAAATTCATTTTCAGCCTTCTGTACTGTACTTTATCTGAAAGAGGGTGAAGGAAGGTGATTGTATTCATGTAAGTAAAAGTGTAAAAACTAAGACTGTGAGACAATAGAAAAGACTTCCTGAAAAAATTTTGTATCGGTTTTACCTACTGTATGTTCCAGAACAAACTAGGAAAACCCACTCCGAAATTGAAAGCAAAATGGGAAGCCCCATTCTGGAAAAATTTTCCATTAAAAACACTAATATTAACTAAACACTAATTAATACTCTCCTCTATCGCCACGGCCATGCAAAGCTTCGGGAACTGGGCTGGAGCTGAAAAATTTTAGCTTCACAACGGACTGGGACTTGTCCACCTCTGGTTAAGATACACTTGCGTCAAAACAAAGATTGAATTTGACACTTAAACCTACAACGAAAAATGAAGAACTAGGTCAAACCTTAATTAAGATTGAGTGGAGATCACATGCCCACTTAAGTTTAAGAGTTCCTTAAGAATATTGGACAAAACGATCCCAGAACTATTTTACTTCTAAAACTGCCGTTTAAACTGCCCTGCAAAATTCGTGACTAATTTCTTCTAAAGAAATTTACTTATAGCTTTTAGGGAAACATAAAATGAATCTTTCAAATTTGAAAAGATGCTCGTAGAAAATTCTTGTACAATAGGCGATATAAATATACAGCAAGCTTTTGTGGAAGGGAAACAATGTTTTACTGAAAATAGATTTCATTTGATTACCGCTAATTCGTCAGAATCTTCATCCAATGAAAAATACTTTCAGCCTCCAAAAATGCTTCATTACTTTACCTCACATGGTTAAGATATATTAGCCCAAACCTACAGTACCGGCAAAATTTTTATATACCTTTCTTTATCAAATATATCCTTTTGTTGGAATGAAAAGGGAACACTGTGAAGTATATATGATATATTGCAGTGAAAAGCGTCATATGGATATAAGTCCATCTGAAACATCCTATCATTACAGTGTCCTGCCCCGTTTCACTTACAATGAGTTTATTTTTAAAGAGCTCGTCGAGTTACGTAAGAAAACATCTTTTTTGATTTCAC
>CAJNOQ010003098.1:0-21445 GCA_905250885.1 Didymodactylos carnosus | reverse complement strand
TTGAATGACACGAATTTATCAACTATGAAAATATCTAAATTACGCGATACTTTAAAAGGTCAGTATATGTCAACGGGTGTTCTTTCTAAAAAGTTAAGGTTTTCTACGCGACGGGAGGAAGTGATCTACATGCGGATAAAAGCAAATTTTCCACCGCTAAATTACTATCTCCACCGACGTAGTTATACGGATTCACCTAAATGTAATTGCGGAAATAATAGGGAGGATAGCCAGCATTATTTTTTGCACTGTTCCCTATATGATACTCAACGACAAGATCTTTCACTGAAACTTTCTTTTATGCCTGCATTCTCAGTTGACACCTTGTTACTGAATGGTTTAAACTTTGATCATGATATCTTAACATGTATACTGGATGCAGTCCTCTTGTATATTCAGCAAACGAACAGATTTGAATAACTGCAGACATAGTAGTTGTCAGTTTCCAATTTCATGATATTCATCCTTTCCTTGTCGTCTGGCCTGACTTCTTAGTTTTTTATATTGTTACTCTTTTTTTTCTTATCCATAATTCCCTTCTGTGAGCACATACGGACAACATCTTTATTATTGTTAGGTCCATAATGGTCTTTGACCGCTGACCTTTTCTTTATCAGAATCAATAAAGATATACATCAACATTACTGAGTCATTTTAGATCATTAATTGTATAGTCGATAAACGCTCGTTTTCGATGATCATAAATACATCATTTTTACCTCATTTGTGAGACATATATTAGTCACTTTTATCTCATCCGAATGATATAATTACGCCCGTAAAATGATACCGTCGGCTGAATCAGTTATAGGAGTCATTTTATAATCGTAATAAAGCGATCCATCTTTAGACCCTAGCCTTTCAGCTAGTGACGTAACCAGGAAAAAGTCGGTGGGGGTGCTGAAAGTATTTAATAGAGAGAAACAGCAAAATAAAACGGCTCCTTCATTTTTTAGGTTCGAAAAACGAAGCGAATATAAAAAAACCGAATTTGCTGAACAAACTGGCAGTGAAGAAGTCATGTTGGACGGCTTTGACAAAGAAGAAAATGAAAAGGATTATGAAGAAAAGGATACGGAATATTTTTTGGATCAAAGACTAGCAGCATCGAAAAATTATCGATTAAAAGCGGTACAAAATGATCATTCTCCAAGTACTTCGACTCCGTTCAGTGATAATATAAACACTTCGAATAAAATGCCTTTATCTGATATGAGTTTGGTAATGCTATATCACTCTAAACACATAACTCTGTTCTTTTACTTTCAGAAAATTTAATGTCTTGTTTGATCGTATATATTCCACTCCAAGGACGAATATACAAAAAAAACGGAAAGGCTTCACCGACAGTTCTGTCTGTGGCAGTGACTTAGAAGATGAAAACGACGGTCAGAAGCTTTCTCATGCGTTCTTATTCGCGCACTGCAGAACATCAGATGACAACAAAAAAGCCAGTTCAATTACTGAAAAATGACGACGACCTGATCTCAAAATTGTCAAATCGAAAAAAACATCCATACAAAAAAAAATGTTTTCCAAATGAAGTATAAAGTAAGTGAATTACTAACAGTTCTTGTATGCCATAATAACTTCATTTTAGATTCGATACATGGCAATTGTTCAGGTTGTTTGGTCTTGCGTGCAACAATTCGAGATATGGAAAAATGATTACAACGTATAGAAAAAGTGATGCCGATTGTCAAGCGATTCTATGACAATATCCGAAAAACTGTGAGTTGTTTACTATTCCTTCGTAAATCTTCAATCTTTCCTGCTTTTACCGACTGGAAGAAAGTATATCCACACCCACAACACCTACAAATATTCAAGAGATTCACCAAAAAATAAAAGTATTTTAAATTACCTATTATCTTATAAAAGTACTATTTTACGAATCAGATATAATTTTCCATCGACTACTCGATGAACTTTAGCCTGTCCTTCTATTTTTCGAAGGAGAATTTCATCAGTAGGACGAATATCGTCTTGAATGAAAGAAATAAGAGGACCAAAATCTTTGTCTTGTCGTTGCGCCAGTTTTATGTCATCTAAAATACTGCAAATGTCCCAAAGATTAGCTGTAGTCTCCTGATTTTCTTCTAAAGGACCTATCATAATACCATTATTCTGCAAGACACCTATATCTCAGCTTTGAGAGGATACCGTGACAGAGTATCGATATTTGAGTTGGCCCTTCCTGGTTGATGCTTAATGACCATGTCATAGGTATCAAGTTTCATGGGCCATCTGGCCAGACGGTTGGTTGGATTTTTTATATTTTTCAACCAAGTCCAGGACCTCTGATCGGTCCAGACTTCAAAAGACCGTCCTTCGAGATAAGACCTAAAATGTTAAGTGCCCTAGACGATGCCTAAACATTCACGTTCAGGTGCAGAATATTTTCTTTCACAAGGCTGCAGGGTCTTGCTGGCATAGTCTATGACATGTTCATTGCCTTCAGTATTTTGAGCAAGAACGGCACCGAGTCCATAGTCACATGCATCCAACTGAAGCATAAATGGATGATCAAAATTCGGATATGTGGCAATTGGTGCGGAAATAAGGCGTTCTTTTAATAGTTCAAAGGCCCGCTGTCGATCAGAAGTGAATACAAAAACAGGATTATGTTTTTCTCTGATCGATTCAAAAAGAGGTTCAGCAATCTCAGCGTAATTTTTGATAAAACGCCTATAATAAACCGGAAGATCCAAGATTGCTCGTGCATCTTTAGGTTTAGATGGTACGGAAAACGCCAGCATCTTTTCGAATCTTGATTTTCTCCTCTTCAATTCGACGTGCGGTTGGATCTTGACTTAGCAATCGTCGTCTAATCTTTTCAATGTAATTGTCAAATTTTCTCTTTCCTATAAATAATGATGTTACTAATTCTGGACTGTTAATACATGTAGTAGATGAAGTGTCTTTAGAACAGTTATCGGCAGAATTAGATGAATTAGATTGTCCTTCTTTCGGATCAGGCATCGATGATTCCTGTGTAATAAATGTACATGTATCTTGATGTTCTTGAAGTGATCCATCAGATGTTTGCAGACTAGAACCAGAAGAAAAAGGGTCAAGGAAAGCGAGTTTCTGTCCAGGACGAAATATAACTCCATCGTGATGTCAGATCAGCAACCTTAACATTAGCGATATTCTTTTCAACAGTAACGATACTGTTGACAATGGAAATTCGAGAACTCGCAGAAATGGTAGTGGCTTCCCACTTTTGTCCCGCTAATATCCAACGGTGTTTGTACCACGATGAAAGTTTGATGAAAAAGTGGAATTCTTTTTTTATGAACAACGTAGACGGGTATGTTCAATCGATCTGCCTGCTGAAGATTAGTAGCTAGCAAAAATTTAGACAACGATTTATCTCTCAACCAGCATTTTCCATCCTGTACATCTGCAACTAAACCTATTTCGAACAAGGCTCTTTGATTGAATTTGCAAGCAAGAACAACCGAATGTCTAAAAGTTTGTCCTGCCAAGGTAATATCAGCTTCGACCCAGCCGACTGGTTCAATAGAACTGCCTACTGGACCTACAATATCAGCTCCAGAATAGCTTCAGGTGGCTAGAGGTGGCGGATGCACAACCTCTTTGGATGGTATGGAAACAAGTTGAAGTATTAGAAGAAGTGGCATTCTTTTATTTTGGTTTCTAATTTCAAAACCGTAGCAGTAAAGCCTTTAGATTCGGTTTTAAAGAGAGAATCCTTTCCAGTTGTAGCTTTTTCCTTCTTCTCTAGTTTTCTCTGTTGTTTCTTATAATTTCTGGTGTTTTCACGCTTGAGATTATCTGATAAATCATGATTTTGATCAGATATTGTCGTTTTCCGAGTTGATAACGAAACAATCATCTTATCAGATACAGATGACGAAGAAGATGAAGACTCTGCTTGAGAAGAACTAGAGTTAGGTGATTTTTCTGCGGATAATTTCTCAATAAGTGTTAAATTAGTCTTCACTTTTTGTTGAAAAGCCGCTGATTTAGGCGGTGACGGAGTTTCCGACATTTCTAACAAAGAAGAAGAAAATGGCGACGATGCAGAATCGATAATAGGTCGAGAGACCTCTTCTCCATCATGACTTTAGAAACCGCGATAACGATTTCAAGGCTTCGATTTTTTCCTGCTCTTTGGACTGTTCAATTGAGGACTTGTGAATAGTATGAGATGTCAGCTTATCCTCAATCAGCTGCTCCCTTTTCAGTTTAAATGATTAGAATTCTGCAGATTTTGTGAATCATCGTCGGAAAAAGTAGGTGCGGCCGATGGACTACGCTGAGAATTGCTTCTTTGTTGGAAACAATAATTTGCGTTGTGTCCAGTTTTTCTGCAAATAGTGGAAGGAACTCTACAATCTCTTCTCCAATGTCCATTTTTACGAAAAATTGGACATGGTCCTGGTGGTTCTCTACTACAACTTGCCGCTGATGGATTTGAACGGTTAAAATTGACAGACTTATTAGAAGAAAATGGCACACGAAAACTGTTATTGTTACTATTCTGACCTCCGCCATTATTATTATTATCATTATTTCGTCCATAAAAGTTTGTTTGCCGATTTTGAGGAAAAGGTAGTCGATTTCTATCGTTAGTTGGAAAAACAGGAGATTTAGGTGTCTGAGTCTCTTGATCAGAAGAATTTGTTGATGGGGATGAAGATGCGTCAAGATTAGCGACAAAAGCTGTTCTCTCTGGTGTTTTTAATTGCACCAACTGCCGAGTTAACGATGCCGCTAATTCCTGCAGATTTCCTTCATCCCTATCGCGATCTATCAGGCAGCGATCTCTGGATTTCTTCTTCTCTTCGATACGATAACTGCATCTAAGTTTCTTCGACACAATAACTGTATCTCAGCTCTTCGACCTTTTCGAGGATCTCGTCCAAGCATAGGCGGCGCGCCATAGTAGCGAGGGGTAGCAATTGCTACCCCTATAGAAAATTAGAGGTAGCTATAGAAAGTTATTGCTGCCCCTAATAACACATATTCTGGGAGTTGTTAGAAGAAGTGGGAACTGGGAGTTGTTATTATTTATCAAAATTATGAGTTTAAAAAATTTATTGCTACCCCTAGGAACTTTAACTTGCGCCGTCTATGCGTCCAAGGACATCTTTGCCGGATCACCCTCATCCAAAGAACAAGTTCTGGTCTCAGTTTTCGAAGAAAGTATTTTTTAGTAAATTTTCTTTGATTTTTGGATTAATTTCCAAATTTAGTCCCAAATATCTCTGATAGAAATCAGCTGCTGTTTTCTTTTCTTTTCGAACGCAACGGCTATGTTCAATTTTCAAAGCCTCTATTCTTTCAGGACTACGAAAACGAGACAAGAACAACTTTTTAAACTCATGCCACGTATTCGACAAATGATGACCTTGAGAAAGCTGTAAATACCAGTCACCAGCCGCACCTGTGAGCCAATTACTAATATTTCGCAGCAGTTGCGAATCACTAGCCTGAAATAACGTTCGCATTTTCTGTTGGTACTCATGCAAGAACTTATTAGGCTGCTCATTTGCTTTACCACTGAAATGAGTAATTGAATCATTAATGGTAACTTGCAAAGTTGCCGGTGAAGTGAGAACAGTTGATCGTGAAGAAGAAGAATTAGAAAATTTTTCAAAGTTTTACTTTTCTTGTGAACTTCTAAAAATTCACTTTTATCTGAATGTATAGCGTCACTTCCTGTTAAGGAACTATTTGAAGATGATAAGGATAGTGCAGAAGATTTCTGATGGCGGTTTTTCTTAGATTTTTGTTTTATTTTTGTTTTAGACTTAACGTCAACTTCTGTTCTAAGAGAAGAAATAGATTGATCAGTAGATGGTGATCTTCTGTGCTATTTCTGCGGCTTAACAGGAACTTTCTTTCTCGTCTTTCGTTCTGAAACAAGTTTTGATTCTTGGACAGAGACTTTAGCAGATGTATTAATGCAAAATCTCAGTTTGCGTGCTAGAGCCACTTTTTGTAATAAAAAGCGATGAATGTTCTTTAGAACGATGACACGATAAGCATTCTTCTAGAATTCCACTGTTTTTCTGTGGATTTCCTTCATCGGGTGGTAAAGATTTGGCATACCGATAAATATCGAAATTAGAAGAATGTATTTACGGTGCAGACGACGAAGCATTAGAATTCCGATGACCGGCAGCTAAAGGGACCTCCGTAGAAACAGTCATTAGAACTCGTGCTGCAGTTAGTTGAGGGTGAGAGGAAGGCTGTTGCTGAGTCTGTGCAACTTTCAACGTCGTCGCCAGATTATCGCGACATGTCAAATGCAGAAAGCGAAATGTCGACTAAAGGTTTCCTATCACGCCACAGCCTTCGTAACAGCTTGGAAAAATCTTACCAGAATGATAAAAACATGTTCAGTGGGATGTTACCAAATCACTAATAAGAATTGAGAGGAGTTGATGTAACAAATAGATAAATTGATGATGGTGTCGACTAATAATAAGGGCGATGTTGCTAGTGGTTCTGGTTGTACAGATTAATGTTATACCAGAATCTGGGTAAAACCTCCAATTTGTGGTGCTAATTAGGCCCCGCTAACAGCTTCACAAAACAACACCCAGTTCTGTTCTACCAGTAGCAACAATTATTATTAATTTAACGATAAAGGTTGATACAAAAAGTTGTTTGTACAATGTTGATCGTACGAGTAACTGTTCAATTAATTGATAATAAAATAGACATATAATGATGGAAAAGAGCACGTAGCTCTTTTAAATAAAACCACTATCTTCTAACACGCACCACTTTAAAAAAAATTGTATGATCCCTGTCACTCTTCCTCGTCGATCACTCTGATGCGGGATGTTTCAAGCAAATAAACGGATGTGTAATGATATCCTTATTGTGATGGCTATGATTAGTATGATTCCTGTAATGTGCGTTTTGTTTGGTGATGTTTTACTAGAAATGTTTCTTCATGACACAACAAAATAAAAGCTTAGTGTTATACACGTTAGAGAGAATACAATGTTCAGTTACAGTGTTATTGTAAGTTTTGTTTATTTTGCAGATCGTACAATGCTTTTAGTGGTAATTGTTGAGCTGGTGGATAGATTCCTGTCCAAGAGCAATTCAGAAGATGGAAGAGTATTAGATAAAACATGAGTGATTTTGGATAGGTAAACTGTCGAAGAGAATATTTGTAACAGGTTAATTTCGAAAATCGTCTTTTACATATTACAGCGCTAAAGCATTAAAAAGACATTTTTAGTGTTTATGATTTCCTTAAATGAGTGGATGAGGAGTAGGAGTATCACTTTCATTTCACGATCCATGACTTTTCTGTTGCCTTCCCAACCATTTCTTCACGAAGAAAGGTCAAAATACTGAGAGGGTCTCAAAAACGGGAAAAATCGACCTCTATAATGAAATTGACTTTTCGAAGTTGTATTGCAAGTTAGAAGGTTCAAACTATATGTTTTTTTCTGAATCAGTGTTAAAAACTGATTTAGAAAAAGGTTTTCAGTTTGTTTTAGAGGCAAACACTCGTCCGCCATGGACGTCCGAACGTATGCCGCTCAAACGCGTTCCCCAGTTCTTCAATCCTAATTCCATTTTCTAGAAAGGTGCTAGAGCCAATATTCGCACCTCGCTAGATGTGCCAGAACCTCAGCTACAAAGTTACGAAGCGATTTTTCAAAAGTTCTTTTTCGTTGCTGAGAAGGTAGACTCTACTGGGAAAAATCGAAATTCTGACGCTAATTCGCAATTTTCTCCATCAGAACTCAACTTTCACGCAATGCAAATATCATATTCAGAATCAGCGCCAAAAATCAAGTCGCATGATATACATTTCAAAATTTTTCGTTCATTTTCATTTTTTGATGAAAATTTCAATAATTCTTCGACGCGAAAATTCAAAAAAAGTTAAGGTGATTGAACAGGATGAAAAAGCATATCATTCGACTTGATTTTTCACGCTGATTCCGAATATGATATTTTCATTGCGTAAAAGTTGAGTTCTGATGGAGAAAATTGCGAATGTCAATATTCTCAGTGAAACAAACTGAAAGCCTTTTTCTAAATCAGTCTTTGACACTAACTCAGAAAAAAACATATAGTTTGAACCTTCTAACTTGCAATACAACTTCGAAAAGTCAATTTCATTATAGAGGTCGATTTTTTCCGTTTTTGAGACCCTCTCAGTATTTTGACCTTTCTTCGTGAAGAAATGGTTGGGAAGGTGATATTCGGATGCAGCTTGAAACGACGAATTAGAATATGTATAATAAAATGAAATCTTAATTCCATTTGAGTTTTGAACTAGCTACATCTTACATATCCTGTTTTTGTACATAGGACTCGTGAAGAGCTGGGCAAGTCAAGTCAAAAATGACTTAACTCAGGTCAAGTCAAGTCTTTTTGACTTGGCTTGACTTGACCTGGAAAATTTTTGATGACTCATGATTTGACTTGACTTGACTTGTGACTTGGCATAAAAAATCAAGTCAGGTCATATATTTTTAACTCGCTTATACAATCTAATTTTAAATAATAATTCATGATGATTTGGGAATGTTAATGTTATAATATGTAAGAATTTACGCACAGTAACAAGACGCGCATTTTGCAGTAGCATAGCAAGTCTGTGTTCTAATACCAAGGAATGGAGACTCTTTTATGCCGTTTTCTACGGAAAAAAAAATTTCAAGTCATGACTTGTGCTTTGACTTGAGAAAATTTTTGATGACTTGACTTGACTTGTGACTTGAAAAACCCATGACATGCCCAGCTCTGGACTCGTGCCATCAGCCCTGTAGATTGTGCGTATATTCCTTAATAAAATAAACCGAATATTCTTCCCCTCTTCTTGTTCGTGTGGCGGTTTTTGATTAATGACATTATTTATTTTTAAAAAATAGCAACCAGATTAAATTAAATGACCCTCTTACAAAACACGCATATTTACGTAGTGGTAATGCGGTTGTGTCTGATCCCGTTCAGAAATGTTTGCTGTATTCGTCGGAGTTGTTTACAAAATGTTTTCGATGAAAGGTATGGAAATAGAGTTTTTAGTTCTCTGAAGATCGAACTCAGCTCGATTTTAGGCGAAAACACCTGGAAGAGTGCTGAGAATTTTCCAGAAAAAATCGTTCAGGCTGCTCGGCTATTTAGAGGTGATCTAAATCGTCTCAGTTTAGAACAGGGCAGTTGAAAATAAAACAAACGAACAGCGAAAAGAAACATTAAGCAATATTAATAATTACACGCCTTTCACTTTCAGTATATGCAGTTAATTTATGCTGTTCTACTCAATTAAAATCCTATTTGTAAATTAATTACTAAACGAATAAATTCAAGCAATACCTCATTTGGTGAAGAATTTCACGGGCTACAACACAGACGGTCTTAAAACTTTTAGAATTCATTTTTGACTGCTAATTTTCTTAACTTTGTCGAATTTTTGAGTCAGTGAGCGCCACGTTTTAAGAAATTTGCCAACTAAGTTGCCAGCTCGAGAGAAGAAAGCCGACAAAGTCGTAAGACTAAGAGCCAACAATCACTGCCAACTCCTATACCATGTATTACAAATCAGTCACTCGATAACTCTGGAAAATGACCAGCAAAGAGAATAAGACTAGAAAGAAGAAACAAGCGAAAGAGCAACAGGAAAAACGAAAAGAAGAATCTCTAACTTCATTGTCTGAATCTATTGCTGACATAGACGAATTAATTAAAAAGACTGACCAAGTTAGAACTTACATTGTGAAGACAGTGCCGTTTTCCAGAGCTCTTCCAGTGCTGACAAAAGAACAACAGAGTGCTGCTGAAGAATTCGCTGAACTGCAGACTTTTATTGGTGACCCAACGACAAAGAAAATTGATCGTAAAAAAGTAAAGAAGAAGATAATACCAATATAATAGTCCACCACAAGTAACAATAGTAATGAAATTCAACAACATACAAATCAACACCACTTACTGACAGACACAAGTGTTTCTAAATCAGCTGAGCAGTATGATAGAGCGTTTCGACGGTTTTTTTAAATCAACTTGAACGATTTCTTTGAGTGTCAAACGGTATTCTCCACTGAGTTGTTTAACTGTACATGATATATTTGTGGGATCATTTAACAGTGCTGCTGCTGCAATGCCACCTTTGCCAGTACCATAATGCTAACAAAGATCGACTAATGATTGACATAATAACTGAAAATCATCTCCTAAAGAGATAACCTTAAAAAAGATGTGGTATATGGAGTGCGACATTCATCGTCGTTTTTCATCTGGGGTAACTCTCAAATCTTTCTTCATATATTTATCAATAGAATTTGCTGCTGTTTTAACTGCTGTACTTTTTAAACAGTTCGCAACATGCACTAATAGTTGTGGCCCAATTTTAAGGTTTAAAGCTTAGCAATTGATTGCATATTGAACATTGAACCAATGGGCGAAATGCATCATTTGAATCTTTTATTCTTCCCAAAATAGCCGAAATTTGTCCTCAGCTCCCGACTTTGGTCCTGCTACTCTTGTATATCCCCCGCCTTTTAGCAGACGTAGCGTTTGACTGTTTTCCCTTTCATTTCTTTTTCCAATTGTGTCATATTTTACTGTTGTTAGTTCAATTTAAATTTAAATGAGAGAATATCAGTCAGAATTTTATTAAAGATATTTTAAACGACGGAAAAAAGGGAGAAAGAGAAAACAACAAGCACATCATCAGGTTTGTTTGCATATGGTCAGTTATCTGAACCAATAACATTACATTCTATCGCCCCCCTGAGTATTCCAGTCTGTCGCTCAGAATCGTTTTTTCGTTTAGGTTCAAAAACTAAGTTACCATAACCGTGACCGCTAACCTATGTAGGGCTCTGTTCCACAGTAGAAAAATTATTGGAGATAGATTCGACGATTGAACCTTTTCAGACACAGCGGTATTGGAAGGTCGGTAATGAATATTTTGATAAGAATATTCTTAAACACCCATTTGACTTTGATGTTTATGTTGAGTTTCACAATTTCAGATATTTCAACTTTTCTAAAACTTAGACATTTTACTTCACATAGAAAACTTTGTACGGATTCGGAGAAAGCATTTCCAAGTAGTTATGGTAGTTTATTCAAGCCAATGTTTCAGTTCAGACGGAACGAACTATAACCTGACGAGAATGTTAACAGCAGAGCAAAGAGCTATGTTTATCAATGTTTCGAAGACTAACACGAAGCTGTTCCATCTCATTTCAATTAACTCAGATATTATTAAAAAATTTATTCATTAACAGACTAACTCAATGATAGCAAGATAAGCAACGAAGATCAACAAAACTGAGCAGAACAGGTCATATGATAAATAGGCTGAACTAAACTTTATACAGTAAATCGCTGTGTAGTTAACTTTCTACGAACTTTCGGCCAGTCAAAACCTAGTTCATTTAAATAAAATAAAAATGTTTTGTACGTAAAAATCACATAAAAGATTATTCGCTCACATTAGATTGCTGTCGTTACTATCGTCTGTGGTTTGCTGATCTTGTTCATGTATCGCCTGTACCTTGCCATTGTCCTCCTCTTGCTGTTTTTTTGATCGAATTTTAAACATTTTCCGGCATTCACGTCGAAGTTGTACTAATGCTGTATGTATAAATTACCAATTTTGTTCTAATGTATCATCATTCCAAGCATAGGCGTTTTGTACAGCAGCTAAAATGAATCAAGACACAGAAAGAGAAACATCGATAGAAAGAATATGACAGCTATCACGCCTGTTTTAACATGGTTTTCTCAATTTAAATGGAGGAAAAAATAGAGTAACAACGGCATAAACTGAATTAATTCACTGACAGACTTTAGCAAGTAGTTTTTCACAAACAGAAGGAAAACATCTAAAACTTTGCAGGGCGGGTGAAAAAAACATAAATCCTTTAAAATGAATTTTTGAAAAACTGTTATGTTCCTGGCAGTAAAAGTTTTCAGACTAGACTTATTTTTGCATAGATTGTAGAGTAAACTGTTCTCAATAAACAGTCAATGACAGTTAAGCGCTGCATTCCTTATATTTTGTGTACTTTGGCAGATCACAAGCTATAAAGGAGATAGTTAACCAAAAATCAAACGTAAATTTATTCTTTTAACGATTCGAATTTCAGAAGAGAGATGTGGAAGTCAGTGACTTTCAATAAACCGAAATGTTCACGTCAAGTAAGCCTTTACTCCTGGCAAGTCAAGTTGTGAGTTATATTTTTTTGACGAAGTCGAGTAAAGTCAAATAATAACATCAAAACAGGCGCCTTATTTTTTAATATATTAATACGTGGATCATTTCCATAAACGTGTAACTGATCGAGTATTTCTTGTCTGTTAAACAAATCACATGCTATTTAAGTTAAAAAAGCGATGAGTCGAAGAATTTCTATTGAAAAAATCGAATGCGGCTAAATTATGATAGAATGTGGTTTAAAACGCACGAACACCGACAAAATATAATGATAAACGTCTCTTTTATTTCAACTTATCTGTGTAAAGATAAAATCAGGAAAAAAGAATGGCTCGTCTTGTTACTTCGAAGTATAAAAACAGTGTGTTTCTAAGCGAGGTAGCTGAGCATAGTTGGATCCATGAAAAGTATTTCTCGTAAACAAAACTAATCTTATACAAAATCAGAAGTTATCCCAAATTGTACAATACAAAGTACAAAATTAAAAGTCTTTAAAAAACCACAGACTGACATATCTTCATCTTCTCACGCTCACCTCGCTTAGTCCTTGTGAAATAGTCGATAGCCTACGAGCTCGTAGTCACTGTTTATTTCTGAGGTGGAAGAACATTTAGCTCGCGTTCCTATGGACCGATTTTTAATATTATTTTTAAATTACACAATTTCGACTCCCTAGTCCATCAGCTCACTGAGATATGGGGGTCTGACTTTGAGAAAATCGCTTTTTTTTAGCGAGACACCTGAGGAAAATCAACTTTTCTGGGGTAGAAAGAAAGAGGAAAAATGCGAATAAGCCATTTTGTAAACTACTAATTATTCTAATGAAATATGTATCTCCTGCTTCTACGTCTTTTTCCTTTTTGCACTCTTTGAATTACGAAACGCTCTGACAGACACCTTTGCATTTTGTTGTACGGCGACATCAAATAGCTTCTTCTGCTGACTAGGAGAGACCTGAAAGCAAACTAGCTATACAAAATGATAGAGCGCTTTCTGGATAATAAACTGACAGTAAAAAATGTAATCCTTGTAGATTTTGTTTTAGAGAAAAAGTGATAAAAGTTTTTACAGAACGGTGTTTCCACCCACTGTGTACATTAAGATTTTGAGAATTGGTTTCTCGACAACTTTTTGGCGACTCTTCTGGTTCGTTCCAACTTTCACAGTTCATAGAACTCGAAACGTTTTTTGAATAGAAAAAATGACCCGCTTTCTAGCTTGCTTCGTTTGTGAACAATTTACATTCTTTGGTAAAATGTACGCAACATATTTTTAGAAAAAATGTACCGCAGGAATTTTTCCTAGATATGTTCGTATACATCAGCCAAAAGTGCTGCTATAACATGTCGTCCGACTCCTCATGCAACAAAGAATAGATTTATGTGTATGCTGCAGCTACTCAGTTTAACGATAAACAAGGTCTTAGCTTCTAGTCCAAACTACTGTTAATATACCCATTTTTTATTTAAATCAGGTCTGTGTCGAATAAAATGTGGTCTATCATACAGCGTCCGATTCCAATCGTTGGACTGCATAAAATGGTAAATGAGACTTGGTATTCGGATGGACCTTGGTCTCGTTTTTCTAAAAGCAGCTTCAAAGTTTCAGTATGGTTTTTGGGCAAAGTCAGGGTTCTGAGCCAATATTGAATTAAACATAGGAAAAGTTTTACTTCGTAAACTAGAAACTGAGTATAACAAATTGTACCACTCAAATCTGTCTTACTTTTTTTACTTTAAATCTTTTTTAGCCAATTGCGCAAAAAAGTTGCACTTCCTTCATACACAGCACATTGATTAAGGAGTGAATTTTTAAAGCATGGGAATCTTTCAAGGCGAAACTTTTGGAAAAAAAACAAGGTATTCATTTCTTGCACAACAATAGTAAATAGTTTTGTATTTACCACTCAAAAATTCTTCACGTAATTGTTAATCATCATAAACTCTAACTTTTTTTCTTGGTACGGGATCATTGGCAGTGGTGGAGGAAGTAATAGGGGCAGAAGTAGAAGAAGTGATTGGTGTACTGGTAAAAATTGAAGAACGCTTTCTTGCATTCATCAGTGAGTGTTCTGTAATTTTTGTGAGTGTAGGCGTTGCTGTTGTTGTGACGAGAGGCTTGGTGGGGTCGTTGTTCCAATCGGAGTTAGATTTGGACTTAAAGTTAGTGATGATAATTGTTGCTGGCTACTTGAAATTGTTGTTGTGATTGTTGGCAACGGTGAAATAATACGAAGAGCACGTTGCTGTCGTTGAGTGAGAGCACGAGGAGGTGAAGTTGATGATAGACAGTCGTCGCCGTTGATGGTGATGGCAGTAGCAGCAGCAGCAGAAGGAAGATTTTCTTTCGGTGATATGATTACATTTTGTGTGGATGCACCTAGAAAGAAAATTAGAAAGAACAAAAAGTTAACTATGAATGCTTCAAGCTTGTCTCCTGCTAGTTTATTAATGCACTTCCGAAACGCAATTAAGGAGCGCCTTAGCATATGATATGCCTAGTTCATATTTGAAAAATATGGACCTTAGTTCGTTACAGGTCAACGAAAAATCCTTTAACATCGGTTATTACCGTAGCTAGTCTAGCCTATGTTACCCTTTAGATTTCGAGATTAATACTGGCTTATTCCCTTTTTGAATTTTTTCAAAATTTATTCACTTACCAAAAATGGCTTGAAGACCTGGACTTTGTTTTGAAGTTTTTTCACCAACATTAGTGGAATCTCCCTTTTTTGTTTTTCTTTGTTTTCGGACTAAAAAGGTTAGAAAGAAAGAAATGGTATAATAATATCGATAGGACTTGTACATCCTACATTACTTTTAATTTGTGGTTCTTGTGCTTGCTGTGATAATGGTGGTAAATTTTCTTCTGAACTTGTTGGATTGTCGAAGACATATCCACTGGTTACATTCAACATACTTTTAAGAGCTTTTTTACATTCATTTTTAAAGTCTAAACACATAAATACAAGAAATGTAGTGTGAAAAGACTGCTGTGCATTGAAAATTCTAATTTGTTTAACGCAATGGCTTCTGTTAGAAAATTTATTCAGCTAGGAGTCAATTTTAAAATAAGGAGCTATTGCTTACTTAGTTTATGCTCCTGAAAGCTGTGAGCAGGCAATGCTTGAAAATACTATAAAGAATTTAAATATCTTTTGACGTTTCCGACGAGGTCTGGTTAATTACCACTCATTAGTCTATCAGAGGACAGGAGGAAAAACCAGTTATATTTCATTTAAAAATGATTCTTGTGCTGCTAAAAAATGTTTTGCTGCAGCTATTTTTTGCTTTCAATTAAATGGCAGTGATTATGCCTGCTTAAAATCATTAAAGTGTTCAGGCACCGATTTTCGAACACAAAGACAAGATTTATTAACACAAACAATTAATCATTATCTCGATAGATATTATGAACTTATTGATCTGAATAGTTTTTCATATGATGTGATTGAAGTTGAGAAAATTATGAACAAATGTATATTAATTCCTTTCGAAGGAAAGCATCTTTTCACGGAAATTTTATGTACAGTAGAACACGATTAATATGATCACTGCTCCCGCCGTTATTTTTTCTAAGCGAGTATGTTAAAAATTATGTTAAAAACCATTTCTGCACAGCTACTTCTAGAAAATTCAGTGAGATTTGTAGTGTTTAGCCCGTGAAGTGAAAACTCCTATTTAGTCCTTTTTACAGAAGTCTGCTTCCTTTGACAGAAAACACCGTGGTGTTTTGGTTTGAGCAGCTTTTGCAGAAAAGTTATGACTCCTTCTTTGCTACCAGATCCTTGCTAATGAAGAAACTGCCGTGACTTAAAAAATAACCAATGCTAAATTTACTTATTTCAGATGTCAATTCCTACTTTTCTGGGATAGAAAGAAAGAGGAAAAATGCGAATAATAAGCCAATATTCAACACAGAATCCTTGGATGATGCGAAATGTTTCCCTTTGCCAGAATCATCATCATCTTCATTATCCAATATAAAACCTTTACATGATAAAAAATGTTGTTTTTGGTTAGAATCATCATTACTATTCAATACAGGATCCTTGAATGCTGTTAAATGTTTCTCTTTATCAGGATTATCGTTATCATTGTTACCTAATGTAAAATCTTTCACACGACGAAATATATTAGGACGTTTATTTTCACTATTATCATGAGTACTTGTAGCATTAGAATCTATGTTTCATTTATTAGTATTACTATTGCTACAATTCATGTTATTATTATTACTGTTATACTCAACGATATATGAATTATGAAATTCATCAATTTGTTCATCTTTTATCATTACATTTTGAAATGCAACTATTTGTGATCCAGCAGTAACATGAATATATTCTAATGAGGTTAATCTATATCTGATTTTCTGAATGTATAATTCAATGGTATATGATTATAAGTAGTATTTGCTCCACAATGTATTAATCAAACTTCACCGATATTACGTTTAGTTTTTAAACAATAACTAATAAAATCATCTGTATTACATCCTTGATGGAATAAATTTGTTCCAGCTTTAAATTTATGTTGTTTTATAACTATTTCATGAACTGATGGTGGATTATTATTAATATAACTCCATTGATCAGGATAATGATAATCATCTGTATCATGGTCAACGGGTATTGGTGCAACATAACAAGTTAAACATTGTAAATTTTGTTGTGTTTTATCTGTTTCAATAGGATCATTTGTTAATATAATCATAAAATCTCCTTTTAAAGCTTTAAAATAAATATATATACAATCATTACCATTTTTTTTTCTATTTATTTCTGATAAGTATTTTGAAATTGTTTCTGGAATTGTAACTTGTGTCTTAAATGATGTAGGTGGCATACTAATTGTAATAGAGTATAATGTTGATTATACACGAGCATCTGATAAACTAAACATACGACTTGTAATTCGATTAATAATTGTTCAATTATAAATGATTAATAATTTTTTCTTGAAGCATCTGGTAGCTGAATTGAACCTAAGCCGTGTGTTAATGATACTACATCTTCTGTAATAGTTAATGAATTTTTGAATAAATATTTAGTACTCTGTTGTACTTGTGATGATAATGTTTCAGATATATTCTTTGGCATATATATATGATCAATATAATTTAATAGAATTAATTGTGGTACATGTGCTTCAAATATATGATGTGAATCTATAGTAGTCCATCGTTTAATTATATCTTTCAATTCTACTTGTAATTTTTTCTTTTCTAATCCAGTAGCAGCCATTAATTCTAATGCAGCTGTATATTTATATTCTTCTGTTGAACAATGTAATTTAGCTGAATGAAATTGTTTCCATCTTTCTTTTTGTTTACCAGGATCTTGTACCCATGGCCGAAATTTATAAGTATTACCACTATTAATGTGATAATACTTGGACCAAGTACACTAAATACATGTTGATTTGTTCCAAGACCTTTATCGGGTTTATAACCAATTCCCAATGGATTTGTAAGTGATGCATGAGCCATTTCAGTTGTACGTGAACGAATTTTATCTATTTCTTTTGGTTTGAAGAAATAATTTATCGCTTGTTCTTTACTATTAAGTTCATTATCAATATCATTTATATCATCATCAATTTTTGAATTATTTCTAGTTAGTTGATAGATTTATCTTTTTTCTAATTAATATATTCTTTTGATATAATATCCAAAATATATTCTCTAATGATTTTTTGTTCATTTGGACTTCGATGAGCAGTAATTTTTCGAATATCATTATGTTGAGATAGCAGCATGTGCAGCAAACTTTGGATCTCGTAAACGATTCATATATGATCGACTCATAACATGTCCATGAACAATTATTGATTCAAATATTTCTTGTGTACAACGATGTATAGGTTGTAATGAACGAATCCAATTTAATATATCAGGTTTTATATCTATTTTTGTTTTATTAAAATAGCTTTTGATTCTATTTATTATCTCATTTTGATTAGAAGTAAAATTAATTTTTCTGTTAAGTGCAAAATATTGTGCAACTCC
This sequence comes from Didymodactylos carnosus, assembly GCA_905250885.1. NCBI lineage: Eukaryota > Metazoa > Rotifera > Eurotatoria > Philodinida > Philodinidae > Didymodactylos > Didymodactylos carnosus. The sequence goes on along the minus strand of CAJNOQ010003098.1, from coordinate 3,258 downwards.
TAATGGATCTTCAAATGATCTATGTCTATATTTGATAGAATGATCTTTAATATTACGATCTTTACATTTATGTGTTGAATAATCACATAGTAAACGAATATCTCGTATATTAGGATGTGAAAAACTATTCAAATGATCTTCTTCTAACAATTTATTGCATTTATCTGAATCTGAACACATTATTCTTGAAATATGAATAGTATTTCTCATATGTTCATCCTTTGTTTCTGTACAATTTCTTGCCCATGAACAAACATGGGAATATTTTAAATAATGTCTTTTCAATTTTTCATGCATAATTTTTGCTGTTCCCTGATCAAGATTATTACGTTTATTATATTGTAAAAATTTTATATATTGTTTACATGAATATGGTGTAAATGGACATGGTTGATTAAATGGATGTTCATATTCTTTAAGATGATTTGTATCATGAAAATAAATACAAATACCACCATAATCACAAGCCATTTTACAATGTCTAAATAATTTACAATGCTGTTCAGAATTTTTCAAATTTTCATTACAATTAAGACCATTTTTACATATTGAAACATGACGATACTTTAATAAATGAGTGTGTTCTGTTGTAGTACAATATCCACCAGCTGAACAAAATTCAGGATGCTAATATTCATTTAAATGTTGTTGATCATTTTTATTAGCTAATTCACATTTACCACCATTTTTACATTCAGATCGATGAACAAAAAAATTGATATGTACATAATCTGATAAACTATTACCTTCAATATCATTTCTACTTTCCATTTATTCTTGATTATGATAATATGAAAGTCCATATGGACAAATTGACGGATGTGAGAATTCACTACAATGTTTATAATTCATTATATGTTCACATTTTGCAGCATATGAACATGGAAGAATATCACCTATTTTAAAATTTTTTATAGTTAATTTATTATCATTTATATTACTAATTTTATATGATCCAATCATCATTCTATTTTTCAATATTGATGGTGGTTTTATTATTTTACCATCTAAAATACGTTGAAATGGTACATAATTTCCTTCTGGATTCATTAATTTTTTTGTTTAATTAATTTTCTGACGTATATTCATATACTCATTATTCGAATATTCTTTATTCGTATATAAATGAAACATAGTTTGCTATAGTGAATAACAAATAATTTTTCGTTTCGTTCTTTTGAGGCTTACGTATTACAGCCCATCTCTAGATCTACAGAAGAATAAACCGTAGCAGAAAATTCCCCAAAACTGATGAAAAATGCCATTATAAGAGAAACACTCCCGTTCTTGTTGTCATTTTTTATCCTCGATACTTGATCGAAGAACATAGTTGCCCTAGAGGGCAATGCTTATATAGGATTCTGACAAGATCTTGTCAGATTCTTTCCAATTTCTTATCAAAGGCAGATAACATGCTTATCAGATTCTTACAAAAGTCTTATATAAAAAGGCACACGCAATGGCCAGTTTTTTCGTAAGACTCTGATAAGCATTGTATAAGCTTCAGATAAACAACTGATAAAAATCCGATAAGAAAGTGACAAGAAAGAAAATAAAACCGATCTGTGCAGGATTCGAACCTGCGTCCTACATTATCGCAAAATCGACTTTTTATACAGTGACTAGAATAGGGCCACATTTTTTTTCTGAATAGCTCATTGAATGAATGTACGGGCAACAATAAATCTCTTGATTCAAATCACTTTTCGGATTTTGGCTCGAATAGTAGCGCGTTTAAGACGGCGCTACTATCTGTGCCAAAATTCGAAAAGTGATTGGAATCAAGAGATATTTTGCTGCCCGCACATTCATTCAATGAGCTATTCAGAAAAAAAATGTGGCCCTATTCTGGTCACCGTATAAAACGTCGATTTTGCGATAATGGACTTTGCGACATCATAAGTCGCGTGCTCTAACCATTGAACCATATCAGCTCAGACTATGAATATTTGTTTCATGATTACAGTTACAAAACAACTATTTGAGAGGAATAGCGCTCTTTTGCAAAGTTGTTTTGAATGAATAAATGAATCCACATTATTATTTCTGTTTGATCTTTGAAGTAAACGATAAGTTTCGACCCATTTTTAATCACAGGAACATTTGCCAATAAGTCCTATTACTTTATCAACAATATTCTTTACCGCATCGTGTGCTTTTGAAAAATTTTGTTTTTCACGAGAATTTTTTCAAGAAACGACCACTTTTTCTTTTTTTGGACGAGACAGAGAATGGGAGAAAAAACTTTAGTTCTGCTCTGTCTGCCTGTATTATGTGTGTTCTCGCCAGAAAAAATGAAAACTACACTCCGTTTTGAAAATCCAAATAGTATGAGATGAATAAATGATTTTACGAGCAGCAGACATACAAATAAGCGGATACAGAGGATGAAAAAATCGGCTAGACACTTTAAAAATTACGTAAGATTTCTTATGAAGTTCTTCTTTGAAGCTTATCAGATGCTTATGAGAATCTGACGGAAAAAGTGGCCGTCACGTGTGCCTTTCTTATATAAGATTTTTGTAAGAATCTGATAAGAATCTTATAAGAAATTACAAAATTTTCTCGTCTAGGGTGGGAGTATAGATTATAGATATACACGAAGCATCCCAGAGCCGGTCGAAAAATGTCATCGACTGCAAAAACCTTTTTCGTTATATGCTCTGTTCAAAGGTACCCATTAATCTAAAGTTTGATTCCTGAACTAACAGAATGATTCAATTACAGAGTTTTTTTGCCCGAAACTATCGCCAGAAAGTTTGAAACCTGGTGCTAATTGTAATTAAATATCAAAATTGAAACAAGATGAAGATATGAACAACCACAGTAATGCTCAAAGATTAAATATACCACTAGAAGTACTCTGCAATCAACAGCCATTAATATCAGCATCGTTACAAGACACTAATACATGTTTACTTTCTGAGCACCGAGTGTCACGTCGACAAACATTTACCAAATTTGATTATCATCGAAGGATAGTCTACAAACGAAAAAACAAAAAACACTCAGTTCAAGTCTAAAAACCACACTTTCTTTAATCACACATCTTTTAACTCTGATTCTCTTCTCTATTTTCACAGGAAGGGAAAGGTGGTAAGAAACAAAATGAACAAAAATAGCTTAACCATCTTTCTCCAGTAACCTTGCAAACAGTTTAGCAGTGAAATGAATCTTGCTTGAAAATCAAATTGTGTTACGCTGAAGTAGTTTGTAATTTCGTCGGTTGTTGTAAAACAGAAACAGCCGATCGAATAA
>CAJNOQ010003097.1:0-21449 GCA_905250885.1 Didymodactylos carnosus | reverse complement strand
GTTTCTAACATGCATACTTTACTGCAAAATAGAACGATGAACAATAACCATTTAATCACTTAAAACCAACAATTAATCGCAATTAATTGACGAATTTTGATGCTCAGGAAAAATTAAAACAGTAGTGCATATAAGAGACAAGAGCAACCAACACATCGTCCATTAAACAGCGCTTCGAATACAACTCTTCTGGAAGCATGAAGAACCATGCGTGTGAGTTGATTTTTCTTTTTTCTTAAAATTCGTCAATTAATTGCGATTAATTGTTGGTTTTAAGTGATTAAATGGTTATTGTTCATCGTTCTATTTTGCAGTAAAGTATGCATGTTAGAAACACGATTTCAATAGTAATAATAATTCTCTATAGTCTCTCAGAGCTTTAAGCCGAAGAGTCCAGTAAACAACTGTCATCAGCAGATCAAGATAATGAACTTACTGAAGAAGATACTACTGATGAAGAAGAAGAAACAACAACAGAAATGTTAGACGATGTGGATGAATTAGATATCGATTGTGGTGGTCGTGTTGAAATGAGAATCACTGAACAAACAGCAAAACAAGGAAAATGTTATTTATTTTCGATTAAATCAGGACATTTAGTTTTATATGATGCGCATAAATCAATGAGAAAAACATCTGAATTAAATTTAACAGCCGATAGTAATAACATCTCGAAAGAACAACCGAATACAGTTGGATATGTTTCTGTGTCATTACCATATCAAATAGAAAGATGTGTACATATTCCTGGATCGGAGACAATTTACGTGTGGAGTAATGAAAATGTTTACAAAGTAATTAAAATCAAGTTGAGCTTAGCCAGCAAGATTGCATCTTTAAATGCTGAGAAACACACATGGTTAGATGCCGAATAAATAGGAGAACATTTCTAGCCACTCGACAGACCTTGGAGTTACTCTAAGAAAAAACTAGGTCGAATCTACTGTAACCAAAGTTCTTCTCTTCTTTCTTCAACGGTGTATTCAATAATACTGTTTAAAATGTATAGTGTCAAATAGTGTGGAGACATATCTCGATCGGGTTGTACGTCCCTAGCAGGATCTCCTTTTTTACAGTAAAACTTTTTAATATCCCGATCAGGATATACTTGAGGTTCTCGATTGGGAAGAAAAATAGTAAAATTAACTGTTAACAAAGGACGGGGGCGATTATTTGATGAAATCGGCCCCTGCTCGAATTCCATCGAAACGCACATGGTTAGATGCAGAATAAACAGGAGAACATTTCTAGCCACTCGACAGACCTTGGAATTACCCTAAGAAAAAACTAGGTCGAATCTACTGTAACCAAAGTTCTCCTCTTCTTTCTTCAACGGTTACGATCTTGTGCTCCACACTAGACCACTAACCACGACGATACATATACCATTCGATAGAGAATTTCTCGCCCTACAACTTCACATATACAAAGTACTGAAAAAACTGTCCTAGGCAACCTTGACATTAGAAATACTTTATGCAAAGCGGTAGCACGGGGGTGATTTATTCAACCGAGACGATCCTGTGCTTCACACTTGACCACTATCCACGACGATATATATACCATTCGATAAAGAATTTCTCGCGCTACAATTTCATATATACAAAGTGGTGAAAAAAGTGTCCTAGGGCGTATCCTTGACATTAGAAATACTTTATGCAAAGCTGCAGGTAGTGGATGATCTATTCAACGATGACGATCCTGTGCTCCACATTTGTCCACTAACCACAACGATACATATACCATTCGATAGACAATTCCCCGCGCTACAATTGCATATATACAAAGTAGCGAGAAAAGTGTCCTAGGGCATCTTGACATTAGAAATACTGTTTGGAAAGGCGTGAAAAGTGGGTGGCTTATTTCACGGTGACGATCGTGTGCTCCACACTTGTCCACTAACCACGACGATACATATACCATCCGATAGAGAATTCCTCGCGCTACAACTTCATATATACAAAGTGGTGAAAAAAGTGTCCTAGGGCATCTTGACATTAGAAATACTACTTTATGTAAAGCCTCAGCAAGGGGGGATTTATTCAACCGAGACGATCCTGTGTTCCACACTTGACTACTATCCACGACGATACATATACCATTCGATAGAGAATTTCTCGCGCTACAATTTCATATATATAAACTAGTGAGAAAAGTGTCCTAGGGCACCTTGACACCCAAGCAAATCTCACCTATGAGAAAAATCTAGATACATTTCGTCTGTAATCGGGCGATACCCGACTACTTGTCATCTAGATTACTAGTTGGAAAAGGGACTTTTAACTAGATGCGTCTACAGGCGCATCTAGCAATAGTTGAATCGATCGATTAGCGGGTGATAAACCAATAGTTGCAACTAGAAAAAATCTAGTAATCGCCCAATTACTAGATTTTCACTGTCGTTACACAGTAGTTGCAATCGAGTAAAAATCTAGTAATCTAGATGAATCGGGCGATACTAGATTTTTTTTTGACGCTTGGGCATTAGAAATACTGTCTGCAAAGCCGTGAAAAATGGGTGGCTTATTTCACGGTGACGATCCTGTGATCCACATTTGTCCACTAACCACGACGATACATATATCATTCAATAGAGAATTTCACGAGCTTCAAGATGAGCGATAAACAAGTCTTTTAGAAATATGCCCACATGGATCAATAGTTGAAATACTTGTCCGATATAATGATTTTGACCTATCTTAGTGCTTTCAACACTCCGTTAGTCGTTTTTCTGCCATAATGAAAATTATTTATTGTTCCAAAACATACCACTGGATAGCCCTTAAAATTCTCTACAAAGTGAGCCGGTCGCAATATACAGACAGGTGGGGCCTGTCATTAAAGATATTGAAAAGAAACTTTTGGGTGTTATCTAAGCAGTTTTTGTTTTCTCACATGCACTCTTCTCATCCTTCTGCAAAGCCTGTCAACGGTAAATACCTGATTGACGATGCTTCGATTTTAACTAAAAGTTAAAACAAGAAGAAATTTTGTCAACTCTTTAATTTCAGTACATATTCTAGGTACAGTCTTCATTTTTCCTTGTTGCTCAGAACTTTTTTTCATGTTTCATCAAAAATGTCACCAAGTAAACAAAATACTATTGGAACAAGAAACTGATTATTATGCAACATTGTCATTACGAGTCTTATTTAAAAAAAGCAAAGAAAAAGTTAATCCGTTTATCGTCATTATAATAATAATATTAATATTAGGATTATATCAATAAAAAAGAGGTATGCTGGTTGCTTGTCTATTGACAAACAGCATTTTTTTTTTCATTTTTCTCTTGTTCGCTACTTTGATGTCAAATGTATATTATTGTGTAATTGATGTCTACATAATTCGTCCATGCTTTTGATAATGAAGAGAAACAAGTAGACGCTTTTTCACTTTCTTTTTACATGGACGACGATTTTTGTGCACAAGGATTTCTTTTTGGATTTGTGCACGGGTTTGTGATTTTTGTACATAGTTTGCTATTTTCCGTGCACTACAAATCGTTTTACGCTTTTGTGCACAGTTACAGGAATGTGCACAGTTTTTCAACGTAACGATATTTTTGTCTTACATGAAAACGACCTGATCATATAGGATGATCTATGAACAAACGTGGTGCTTACTACAAATGTCTATAGTTTTTTCTAGTGTTTTTAGTCAGTTTTGTACAGTAGTAGTTTAAGACTTTAGTCAATACCGTAATTGGTAAAGAATACATCAATAGTTATCTTTGAAATTCATCGGATAAATCATCTTTGATATTTATTCAAACAAAAACGACGTATAAAAATTTCGTACAGAAAATGTGAAAGCTGGTACGATGATGACATATCACTGTTCGATGGGGAATACCAAAGAGGAAACGGTCTTACTTTCTATTTGCTTCTTTTGAATCAATACATATTAGGAATTCAAAAACGGATACATAATTAGATAACGGGAATATTTAATTAATTAGAAAAATTGTCCACATTTCTGTAACCGCGCATAAAACGTAAAAAGGTTCTTAGTGCACAGAAAATAGCAAACTGTACCCAAAACCCAAAAATGATAAACCGTGTACAAAAATCATTTTTACCTTTTTACATAGAGAGAAAGAATAGGACACATCATCACGATTATTCTTCACACATATATACATCTTCTCTCCCATATGATCACAACATTCTCCTATTCTCTGGATCATTTTGTTTTTCAAAATTATATATTGAAAAATTGTGTTATAGTCATGGTGACAAAGTGAAAAAAAATGATGAAAAAAGCTTTTACTTGTTTTCCTTTTTTTAATTTATTCAATCCTAAATAATTTCAAAGTAAGTGCTTAGACAAATATTGACTAATGTTGAAAGCTGCCCCAACTGTTCAGTGAATTTTTGACTGAAATACATTGAGATATATGTAATCAATGATATTGATTTCAAGGTCATTTTTAAGATCGATTCCTAAGAAACACGGTCTTTCAGTACGAAACTTGTACACTTTTGTTTGCATGTTACTCTTCGTACAACAAAAGATTTATGTTTCATCAAATGTTGCTCACATTAACGAGAAATTTCTATGTTCGAAATTTTTTTAATGCTAGTCCACTGTTGTTCTTATCAAATGATCGAACATGATGAGTTATCTGTATGGAAAGACTATCCAGGTCAATCGATAAGTTTTGATAATGTTTACAGATGCTTTAATTTTCAACGACCGCCTTAACACTTAAGGAACACAGTAGAAGACCGCCCTAAAATTAATGAACAATAGGACAGAATAGAAGACTCCGGGTCCTCTAATGTGTCCACTCCTTTACAAAAACTCCGTAAGGTCAAAACGCAGTCTGACTGCACGAGTGTTATTTTCCAGATATATAATAATAATAATAATATTAATAATGGCAACAAGTGAAATAAAAAAACAGTTAATTGAAATTGGCCCTGGATTCTGGAATATTCGTGGACATTTTAAAAAATTAGCCGGTTTAGTTGATATTGAAACACAAATGTCAATCATACGTTTAAAAAATGGTAATTTCATTATCATAGATACAATTCCAATAGATCAAGGATTAAAAATAGAAATTGATGAACTAACATCATATGGTGATCGAATTGAAGCTGTTCTTGCTACACATCCATTTCATACATTAGCATTTCCAGCATTTTATCAGTTATATCCCAAACCACCATATTATGGTACACCACGGCATCTTAGAAAGTTAACCGACATAAAATGGTTTGGAAACCTAATAGATCTACAAATAAGAGAAAAATGGGAACCGGATATTGAAATGAGAATACCTGCTGGTAAGTATAATACTTTTCTACATTGGGAAAAGATCTTTTGCTCCAGTTGCCATCATTAATCTGCAAATATAATTTTCTTTAAAAAATTTGAGCCGTATACAACTAATATCTTTTACTACTCAAGGATTACAACATCAAAACTGTCGCAAGTTCAAGTCTTGTTAGAAACTTATCTTTTTTCAAGAAGTTAAAACTGACAATAATAACGAAAAACCAGGCAGGAATTAATGAAATTCGTCGTAGGATTCAATAGATCAGAATTTGTCGCAAATCTTCATCGGGAAAAATCTTGACAGGGTGACTACAAAATAGAGCTATCGAGCCGTTCGACAGAGTTTGTCGAGTTATGTATGAGACATCGATTTTAATATTTTAAACTCGACTTATTCGAACTAAATATATTTTGTGTTAAAGCCGCTTTTTCGTTACAGAATAGCTCAAAGCTTAAAACTTTGAACTGGCGCGTACTACGCACGCAATCCTCGAGACTGCCTTTCTGTAAGTTTTCTCTTGACACAGTTGACAATATATATACTTTCCTTTAACCGCACTCAGCTCGCGTCTCTCATAGAGAAATTGTGACAATGAATTTGTCTTTTCTCTGGTTAAGCGTCAGGACGACGATTAGTGAGTGGATGGTTGACCACCACTGAATTATGTCGTTGACGTCTGACATATATATTCTCAACTGTGTTGAGTGAAAAGTAACAGAAAGACAGTCTCGAGGATTGCACGCGTAGTAAGGGCCAACTCAGGCTTCTAAGGCTTCAGATTTTCTGTAATGGAAAAGTGATTATAAAATATAATTTATTAAGCTTAAATATTCGTTTTTGCCGCAGACATACGTTTCATAGAGAATATTTTCATAAAAATTATTGAGGAACGGAACCATCATTACTGTTTATTTGACTATGTCATTATTTTTCGACTCTTTCTCTGCATAGTCATAGTATTCGATATTTACTAAGTTTGATGTTGGTTATAGGTGCTGAATTTATTGCTCCAGAGCCAGAAAAATCGAATCATTTTGTAAGTGTATTTGTTTATCATGGCCCCAGTCATACATTACACGTTGACGATACAATTATGTATTCACCAAATCCTAGTTTTCTGTTAAAAGTAGCTGGTTATAAACATGGGTACATATATTACTTGCTGTTGTAGCTTTTCATTTTCATGATCATTATTGTTATAGATCAATGATTTTTCAACCAGCTATCAAAAATCATGGTCTATATCCAACAGCTGATGCACCATATCACTTTCGTGATTGGATGCGTAAGATACTAAATGATTGGAATTTTGATAATATATGTTGTGCACATATGGGTATTAAAATAGGTGGTGCTAAACAACAAGTACAAGATATGTTAAATAAAGCTGAACCATTATTTCAAAAATTAAGTGAAAAAAATCAAAAACATAATCCACAGGGTGATTTAAAAGTAAAACAGAAACATGATGATAAAGAAGAACAACATGATGGTATGAATATAAGTGGAAATGAATGTGGTTGAAAAACAAATTGTTTACAAAAAGAAAAATCAAACAAACATTTTCGTTTTTTTTCAGTATGTAGCGTGTGCAAACCTTTTCTAAATAGGGTTAAACATTTGAAATTAAATACAATTTTTAGACAAATAAAACATTCTAGGATCGTGTCTTGTGGAAATTACATAGTGTACGTGAATTAATAGCTGAGTATACGCACCTTGGTACACGCCATGCGTTAATTCAAGCATTAACAAAAATTCTTTAGTACCAAACATAATTTATCAACACCAAACAGATCTCAAATCATGAAATTTGTTGGTAGAGCAGTTGGAAATAAGTATTTGTAAATCGAATATAGAACTGCTATGAATTCATAGCAGTTCTATATTCGATTTACAAATAAAGATCTCAAATCAATGGTCATGTGGAACGCTTTAATTCCACGCCAAATATTGTATCCAAGATAAAAAGTACTAATATAAAACTTAAAAAATCTGATCTAACTTCGTATTCATATCGACTTTTCAAAAAAGATAAAAAAGATTGGAATGAACAAATAGAAACATTATAAATACTTACAACAATAGAACTAATTCCATTTAATTGTGTATCACAATTAAAGATCATTAAAAAGAATATTAATTTTTCCATTTGATAGATCTAGACAACTTGTATCTGAGAAAAAGTTTTGCCAACGTGGCCAAATGCATCTTAGAGAAATCGGATTCCTTTCAGAAAATAAGAAATCCATGCGACTTTTAGCTTTATATAAAAGATCATCTAGTTTTACAACAAACACAAAATGCTTTTACAACTGCTCTTCTCCCGATATTTAGATCGGCCTGCGAAAGGCGAATCAGATGGTATATAGTTAAGTCCAATATATTTATATTTTTGGCTGAAATAGCAACACGTTTAAGAAGCGTGGCATCTTCTGGAGCGATTTGCGTCTTTCTCCTGACATTCAGCATGGAAAAGAGATTTTTAGAACGTGAATTTTACCAGGCCTAGCTGTTGCTTTGAAAATAACTTACATCATGTTAGTACTTTTCTTTCTGAATGTCTATTTGGGGATAAAAACTAACTGTAACTTAATCTCAAAAATTGTTTCAATACGTATGACCTTTTTCTAACTTTATTCTGTTCTTTAGAAACATCAGTTGAAATAAAACGAGCGAGTAAAGCTTTGCCAAGCGATACCAGCGGCGACAAGAAACAGTAATATCCTCAGCTGAAAACAGACGAGATAAAATGATTGTCCCAATCACTTGTTCAAGGGTTATTTCTAGTACTCATCGCACCCCCTGAACGATTTTTTTGGCATGCATGGGGCTATATCATTGAAATTCAATTCAATTGGTTCCTGTATTCTATGATATAGTAATCAAAGATTCAGTATTTCTAGTGGGACAATATGGAAGTTGAACAAATGTCATAGATCAGCTGCAAAAAACATACGAAGAAAACTGTGGTAAAAAAATTGTACCGTTATTAGGTGTGCATTGTATCCTGGATTTCTCAGTCACATAACGCATAGTTTATTCAAGGTTTCGATTTTGAATAAACTATTATAAAAATGATACTTTTTGAGAAAAATTTATTTATATTTATTGTACTGTACACAGAACAAAACAGCAAAAAAAGATCAGGAAATATAACAGACAATAGAGAAGATATGATAGGTTGAGTTGCAGTAATGAGCAACAACACCGGAGGAAAAACAAGGTTGAAGAGAAGTACATAAAAGTGTCGAAATCTGCTCTTTAGAAGCTTATAGAAGCTTGCCGATCGAATTATCCCGTTTTACAAAATAATCATCAATCCAAAAACTTCTATTACTTATTCCATTGACTGCAATTCTATGGTCATATGAAATAAATTGTTTGTGTGTTTGTCTGTAGCTATGATGTACGTACATACATACAGTCATGTGGCAGTGTGGTGAACGTACATACAAAGAATCACTAACGAGTGTCACGGACATAGATCGACATGGGTACATCCGATACATCTGGGTACATGCGGGTTTTCTGTGGAATCAGAGAAGTGTATTTGTATCTATGCTGCGAGTGTGGACCGAAGGGACGCGTGAGCATTGTCTCGAATATAGAAATATTTTTAGACGCATGGGGTTCTTTGTGGAATCTTGAAAAAACTTTCATAGATTTAAACTACATTGTTAAACTGACACATCAAATCAGAGAAATATTCATAACGCATTGTAGATAGACCCTGGCGAACACCGACCGCTAAATATTGCCTTCACTTAGGTTCTGTTATCAAGGTTTACTCCCCGATCTGCTTTTGGAATTTCGACATTTATGCAAACGGAATTTCTGTTTTGGCATTTCGGCAGATTTTGGCAAAAGCAGGAATTCATTTGGAATTTCTGCTTTTACAGTAATTCTTTTAAAATTTCGACAGCTGTCGAAATTCCGAATATTTTTGGAATTTTGACAATTAATTCGCCAAAAATATAATAGTATCAGTGGAATTTCGAAAAAATTTTGGTTAGGCCGTTAATGACATCTAGTGTTTGTTGTATATACTGTCGTCGAAGGACGTAGTGGAATTTCGACAAAACTCTCTACTTGATGGGAAAAACGACTATTTATCGGCGTTAAAAGAAAAATATAGAAGAAATAACAAAAGAATGATGCTAAGAAGTAAATAGTAATAGAACTAAAATGAAAAGATGATATGATACAGGGGAGTGAATACTGAAAATAAATGATAAAGGAATAAAATGGAAGTTAAATACATGAAGATGGTAACAGGGGAGTGAATGAGCGAAAGCGAACGATAAAGAAAAAGATACAGAAGAACACTATAGAAAGGAAAGAAAACATACACATATATAAGAGAATATTTTAATAAAAAATTGAAAAAACAAGATGGTGATAGTGCTGATTAGGTGTGGTGATGCAATATTAGCTATTAATGCAACTGTATTTATAAACTTATTGTGACACACGAGAAATTGTTTCTCTGTTTATGTGTATTCTTTAAATTTAATTAATTATTCTTCGAAAATTTGAAATGAATTTTTTGTTATTGTACGACAGTAGTGTCTATAATAGTAGTTTTTGTTGAATAAATATTGCTAAATTTACTCCCTATTAAACTAATTGCCATTACATTAATTAAGCCATGATATTACTTTTGACTGTATTGGAATTTCGACGATGTTGTCAGAACTCCAATAATTTCCGGAATTTCGACAACGCCGTCAAAATTCCCAAATAATTTCTAAATTCACGGAAATTTCGCTGCAACTTTGACGTGTCGAAATCCAAAGCAGATCGGCGAGTGTAACGTTATCAAAAGTAAAAAGACCGAGAGATTTGGTAATATTACGTCCATTTCGAAATTCTGTATCACAGATAAAGCCAAACCAAAGTATAAAGACTCGATGAACTACACAAATTGGCTAAACAACGTTATGACGCTTTCAAACTTTTGAGAGTCACATAACCTGTGAACTCATGCTGATTCGATAGATTTGACTTTTGTTTCGTACTTGACTTCGAAACGCGTAGTCACTCTGATAAACTTTTCTAACCGGAGAAAAGCTATAGCAACTGCTGTAACTAGCTGTAAACTAAGGTGGAAAATACGAACGCTCTCATAAATATATGAGAGAAATATCACTCAATTCTGTAGTAACAAGATCGAGTTACAACAAAATGAATAATACTCCCGATAGTACATTCATTCGACTTACAGGCAATGGACTTAGTGAATCACATCGATTCATGTTATTTATTTGTAATTCTAGGCTTTTTGTGATGTATATTATCAAATTTCACGCTGCAGGCGTCGTTTTAAAAATAAACTTGTTTTCTATTCACTTAAAGTAATTTCCTTGACGGAAATAGTTCTATGAACACTCAAGACTCTCAAATGATAGGTATGTGTAATGCTTTAGGGTGGGTGTTTTCTTGATGAATTGACAAAATTATACCGAATCATTATTTACACCATTTCCTGAAACTGAACATATTTTATATGTCATTCTTTTCATTTCCTGTCAGAAAAGTATAGAAGCAGATTGTCTGTTGAACAAAAAGTAAGAACGTTTAAAATAACATAAAAATGGTATTTAATTTAAGACAATTCTTCTATGATTTAAATTTAATTCTTATCGATGGTACGAATTTGGGAGAGCAGTTGACCGTTTATTTTATCACAAAGGCAGATGACAACTCTGACCAATATCATGAGCGATTATTCTTTTTCATCTTGTTCTGTATCGGAGCTACCGCTTGCTTCATAGGAATAACATCCAGTGAACGAATAAAAATCATCTTAGCACTATCAATTGAATCGAGCGAATTATTTGCCTATCTCTTGCTACTGCCACACTCGCGTCTTCTTACCATTGTTGCTGCTGGATTGTTTTGCGTCGAAACCGTATTACACATTATGAATTTCAGCATTGCGACTGTCAAGACGAGTAATCACGATTTTAACCTAGACGATAAAGTCTCATGTCGTCGGAACACAATGAAAGTCTTTATTAATTTACGATATTATCTTATATGTAGTCTGCCACTAATTTTATATTTATTTCTAAATCCAAATTCACTTTTTCGTCATACTTATTTCGAAATTTTGACAACATTAGACTTTTATCTTATGCTGATATTACATGACATTTATAAACAAATTATTCGATATTCGCAGGTGCAACACACCGGTGGAAATTTTTTTAAATATTTCATTGCACAGCTTCAGTGCGGCGGTCACACTAAACTGTATACGTATTGGAATCTTGTTCTATACGTTGCTTCGGTATCAATGATATTCCTTGTTTCAATCAGCAGCATAGTGCTTTCGTCAATTGAATTAACAACATCTAAGAATAACCTATCGAAGTACGAATTCACTGTGTACATTACAAGTATCATTGTGTACAGTTTATTCTTACTAGTTATTCCGCTATTAACCTATTCATTCCATTCAAACTATTTCAATCGATCGAGTTTTCTTTTACAGCTGAGTCAAACTGAAAACGTGGTTGAGGTTAATCAAGATGCTGACACCAAATAAGTTCAACTAATAATGATTTGTCAGAGATATATTATATCCTCATCAGTGGTCGACGTTTCAGCTGTACTATGTTGAATACAGTTGGGTTTATCAGTTTGAGTTGTTGAGCAAACATTTGATGCAATTATCATCGTGGCTGATAATAACAATTGCTTTTGTTTCTATTTACATTTTTTTAAATGAGTTTGTGAAGAATTAAGTCCATAGTTTTGTCGTTGATTATTTTTATCTTTTTTTTAATGTGTACGATACAATGTAAAACAATAAGTGCAAGAAATCCAACCTTCAAATATTTCTTGTATATCTTGATCATTTACTGTTTCAATTAATGATGTCTCTTTTGGCAAATATCAGGACAAACTTTATCATTTTTAGTCAAAATAAATTATTTAATTTTGAATTTAGCTTCCATTCAGAGATGGACAAGTCCATGCCTTTCTTTACATTAAATGCTGATCTGACTTTCTGCACTGGATATTCTAATTTTCTCAAACTTATATTAAAACATAATGGCTTCTAATAAAGACAGAGATGGGCAAGTCGAAGTCCGGACTGATAGGCTTTTTGACACGGATTGGGACTGAAAAATTTTAACTGCATAGCGGACTTGGCTCGAACTGGCCCAACTCTTCTTCCATTAGAAACTATTCGCGAATCACTCTGTCATGCTGTGAAGTTAGTGTACAGAGAATCTGGCTAAAACAAACAGAGACAACAGCGACTCTTCAACTGACTTTTGCAAAAGAAATGCATTTGGCCGTAATGCCCTAGTGAGAAGGACCAACGTAAAGGTTCAAAGCATAAAAGTCGGATTGCCTATATAAAAAACGACTATCATGAAGTTTTGGTTCACCCTTGGTGTATTTTATGACAGAAGTACCCAGCCACTATGGTGGCGCCACCTGTAATTACTCCAAAATTTGTGTCTTCAGGGATTCACTAAAACCCCCTGATAACCCTTTTTTTATATGGGCAATCTGATTTTTATACTTTAAACCTTTACGTTCGTTCTTTTCAGTGGAGCATTACAGCCATATGACTATTATAGTCTAAGTATTTTTCATCTTTAATTTGTTTGAATCAATCATTATGTATTTATTGGTTTAAGGGGGGTTTCCTCACCTGTTTTCTTTTCACCAGTTTGTAGAGGACACTTCGAAGTGTATGTTCGGAAGTTTTCTTTAGTTACTGAAATTATCTGGCTGAGAAAAAAATTAATTATTTAAAACAATATTGTTAAATTTTGGCCTTACCAGACTTACCGAGCGACCAAAAATAAATTCTAAAATTTTTAAGGTAGACGATATTGTAGCCTGTGAAATTCTCTATCAGATGAGGTATTGCTTGAATTTTTTTGTTGCGCTGCTAGTTTACAAATAAGACTTTATGCTAGTAGAGTAGGCTAAATTAATGTTAATTAGTACTAAGTAGTCAATAACCGGAATGAAAAAACAAAAACTTTTACATATTTTCTCGTCGTAAATATTCTCCACACATTTCTCCATCGATCTACGCAAGAATTAAATTTTCATAATGAATGGAGAATAGACAGGAAATTTGTAATAATAACCCAGTGCTCAAAAATTTAACAACATTTTTTTAAGTAATTAATTTTTTTTCTCAGCTAAATAATGTAAGTAAACTGAGAAAACTTCAGAACATATACTTCGAAGTATCCTCTACAAACTGGGAACGCTAGAGGAAAATCTAAATCTAATCCCCCCCCTTAAAAGATGTTAATATATGCTTAAGGAATAGGTTGTGTTTACGTGTACAATACGATTTACAATGCAAGTAATAAACCCTTAGTAATACTTACCAACCCGGAGTAACCAGCAAAAGAAAAATGAAAATGTCGATGGACTTTTAGTGTGAAAATCACTTTTTTCCAGTGAAGACTCTGTCGTTATGCTTTTACTACCCATGCTTAAGGCGAACTTTTTTGTGAAGTTGTAGATTCAGACTCTCTATTTTTCTGCGCTGACGGCAGATTTCTAGCTGTATGTTCGAATTTCAACTCAAAGCACATATTCTGAAAGCCTGAGCTGTTCTCTACAAAATCTAGTGTTATCTCAGATTTGAAAGTCAAACTCACTTTCGAAAAATATCAAATTTTGTTTGCTAGATAGCGCTAAAAGTCAGAATTTTACATCAAGTCTGATAGCTAACTCAGCAGCCAGACAAAACGAGATGATACCTTTATTAGGAGTAGTGCGGAAGGGCGAGAACTTCAAAACAAAAAAAAGTTTATTGAGTTTGCGTGAAGAGAACCGGAGATATTTGCATTTTACAACTTGGAACTGAACCGTACAATGTCGTTGCAATTCACTCATATGTTAGTCTTTCAATCATCATTTTGTCTGGCATTGTTCACGCATATATAAGAATAAATACTTCCACTCCCATGTCGACTCGTGCGGCGTTTGTACACGCACATCACGCTGTGTACTGTTCGTACGTGTATGTACCCGTATATCATGCGTACAAGTCGTATGCAGCACACGTATCGCGTATAGGACATACATGACCATTAGACAGGCTAGCCGACAATTAGAGACTGCAAATGGTAGTATATTGGTTCTTATTTTAAATCAATGAAACTATTTTTATCGTCGTGGTGCACGATGGTGTTATGATAGCTTCAGTCAGGTGAACAAAATTAACCTATATTAAGCTAAATTGCAGCCCGTTCTATCGCTATTCTTGATTAGTCAACTGAATTCTGAAATGAAATCATTCGTATGGTCATAACAGGTTGACCAATAGCTAAACACCAAGGGAATAGCTTTATAAGGAGAAGACAAAAATCGATTTTTCAAACGTTTTACTTAATGTTACAATAACAAAAAAACATATCGGAAAAGGGTTCAGATTATTAACTTTGTAAACAATAATAACAGTAATTATGTATTCAGTATATAAATGCTTGACAGCATACTTTTTAGAAAAACTGATGTGTTTGAATTTGAAGCACGTTAAATTCTGGCAGATCGTAAAACTCCTTTTCAGTGCCCTGGAAACAATTTTCGCATACAAAACTTCTCCCTCGTTATATGAACTTTACTCAGAGTATTTTCGTTATCCATTTCGTTCGTCTAGAGCAAGTATCTCAACCATTATATACCATTCGAATGTCTGCTAATTTTTAAAATACTTGACAGGTATCTCGATTTTTTGCTATAGTGACACATAAAAATCATTATTGTTTCTTAGACGGACAGCGAGTAGGCGTATTTTGTATATAGAAAGATGTCTAATTAAAAGGGCTACAGAATGAGGTATAATGTATTCTTTCAAATCCTAATTTTGTCAGATTTAAGCGCAAGATACTCAACGGATGTGTTTTTTTTTATGTAAGCTGTTGATACCATTTCGCTATATTATTATTTAACAGTATCATTAAGTTACAACAATAACGGATGTAGTAATTTTGGGCTATTGGGGAATGCCAAAATGCCTTCGATTTGTCCAGGAAAGATCTATCTTGTTAAATAATATAAAATCTATTATCGTATTACCACAAACTACTGCACTCATTCTAAAGGGGTCAACTAATCTCACCCCAGAGCAAAACATCCTTATCGTAAATAATGCCCATAAATAAGTTTACATAGTTGACACTAAAAGATTCACTTAACATTCTCTTGCTACTCTATTTATCATATCACCAGACTCCGAAATTTTCAAACGCGATCAGAGTCCGGGGGAAGGCGATATTCGGAATCAGCATGGTCGATTGCCTATGGGTCCATAATTTTTAGTCCGGGCTACTTCCGAAAATTAAAGTCGAGGGCCTTTAAAAAAATTGGAAAAAAAATTTACGCGCTGACGAGGATTCGCACCTCGATTCTGTCTCATCATAAACAGACATTTTATCTATTGTGCCATCAACGCTCTTCAGCAAGTAGATACATTTTATATTGTAGGTGTTGCTGTTTCGTACCGATTAACTTTCTTTCGCATAGCATCAATATTTTCATATCGTCTCTTTAGTTTACTGAGCTACGAATCTATAGTCTTGTCGTCTGGTCTACTATCAAGTACAGATGACAGAAAATGAAAACAATAAGCATGAGTATTTTTTTTTCTTATAATAGTATTTTTCGTTATTTTTCAACATTTTCTTATACACTTTAGTTTTCTTTGGATCAGAACAGATAACTCTATTGAGCAGATATCGAATGCAGCTGAAGTACCTCGAATCAGCTAGAGCTGTCATCCATCACAGAGAGAGATTGTTATATGTTAATACTATATTTTCTGCGACAGTTTTTTAGACAGGGATACCCCCGCAGTCCGCCATTGCGCACATTCGTTATATCAACTCACCAAGATTTCTTTTTTTGAATCAATTTAACAAGTGTACAATAAAATGTGTCAAAAATCCTGAACAGAACAGAAAAAAAGCATTTTTCTTTTTGTGGTGTACGCATAGAGGAAAAGTATATAAAAAGCTATTAGATACACATTGTGTTTGCAGTGCGACACACAAAACATGAGCAAAACTGTTAATAAATAAGTAAAGATGTAAGTACGATAACAATTTTTTCCACATGTTTTATGACAAACGGAGTTTGATGCTACAAAAATATGTAATTCAAAGAAAAATCTGTTACATTATTTATAGACGCAGCGGAGAGCAGTTCGGTACTTCTAGCACCAGCTTGTTCAAGATTCTTTAACCTGTTTTAAAAACTAGTTAATGATGGCGTCTACAGTAAGAAGGATTTAGACATTTTCAACAAAAAGCATTGTGTACTGATTGATGGTGATGGTGGACGACACGAACTCTTCAATAATGCCCATCCATATACGAAAACAAACGATTTATGCAGTACCAAAGCTGTACAGGTAATGAATAATCTATCTGTTCACTATCATATCTGCTACAATGCACTTAATAAGGAAGTAGTAGAATATTATCAAGTATTAGAACGGGCATATCCACAAACTATTCGACTTCATCCATCGATGAAAACTATAAAGAATAATATTGATGGTACTGATACCTGTATGAAATTTACTGCCGCTAGATATAACATTGACTATTATTATATTTGGATTATACATGGAAACGAGAATTGTTATGAAGAATTGATTGCACATTTGCACTCTGTTTCTGCTGCTGTAATAGTCAGTTATATTTGGATAGAAGATTTGAAACTCGGTTCAAATCGAATTGAATATTTATTCGAGTAAGTTGTTAGCACTTTAGTCGTACTGTTCGTTCGAAAAAGTAATGTGCAAGGCCATTTGTTTTCAAAAACCCTTTACAGAAAAGAATCAACACCACGTCCGCATACCACATCAGGCTTTGAGGGTTCAGGATGCCATGGCCACACAGAGTTGGATTTGGAATCTCTAATAACGGCAGTCATAATCTGAAAGCCGTTTACAATCTTACGCAGCTTTGAGATATCTATTCAAATCGGTCTCGGAGCTGTAAAAACAATTTTTCGGAGGGTATCGTTCTCGGTCGAGGCACAGCAAAAAAGATTCGAATCCACAGATATGCTTAGTCGAGGCATGTGGCAAGACAGCAAGATCTTGCCACATTTTCCCCTTTGTTGTTTTTTCTGCAAGAAATATTTGATCAGAATCCCACCGCTATATATTATACATAAAGACTCTGGTTCAGCGGTGGAATGTCGGCATAGGAGTGCACATGGTCTCCGGTTCAGTTCTGAAATTCTTTCGTTTCTTCACATATGTCCTGCTACCGCTTGAAGGGATTTTTAAACCCTGAGGTAATTCTGTTTTATTAAGAAGACGCAAGAAATTCGTCTCTTGCTACTTCTTTCGGGGATCAAAAATATGCTCGCGAGAGAGGATTTTTCTTGCAGAGAAATTTTGTCCAGCAAGAAGTAGCAAACAATATATCAAAATATACGAGGAATTTCTGGGGTAAGAAAGCAAGATCTTGGCACATTGCTGTGCCAAGATCTTGAAATTTCTAACCTCCAAGAAAGTCGATTAGAGAGGTTTCGGGCTTGTGCAGAACCGTAGAGTGGTTTCTTGATTACCACTTCTACCATTTGTGATTCAAAAATAAAGTCTGTATGCACCTTCGACCCCTAGTCTTTCGGAGATTGACAGGGTCTATTGGCTTTTGGTACTTAAATATTAGAAATATCTAAGTTATCTGCTTTTCTAATTACAGTCACATGATACCAAGAGTACTGACAAAGAAAGAAAAGTGGAGAAAAGTGGAGTCATTCCGATGCGTCTGGAACAATTGTGGCAAATTGTGTATTTCACAAAAGCAGTTAAACCGTCATCAGCGTGAAATACATTTTCAACCAGTCCAGGAACTAAACCAAACGGACGAAGAGGAGTCCGTCGCCGACGGTTGTGCAGAATTGTTTGCTTCAAAAAAACAGTCAAGCCAACATCAAAATCAACCGACAGCAATTCAAGAAGTACAAGAACCGAACGAACAGTCATCGGAAGAATCGCAGCCATTTATTTCAAAAGTCAGAAAACAATTTCAATGTGATCATATTTATTGCACCGAATCATTCAGCTCTAATAAAGAATTAAAACGTCATAGATCAACAGCTAATCATTCGACTAATCGACAGACCATTAGTCAGGAGCATCTGATGACCGCGACTGTTGATCAACAGGTTGAACAAGAAAAGGAACCTGTAGGCTGTGAGTATGAACGGTGCAGTAATCGGTCATTTAGAACTGAGACTGATTTGTGGAATCATGTAGTTGCGAAACATCTAATTATTAATTTATGTCCGTACTGCCCTGACGATGCTACTCAAACAGGCCATATAGGCATCATTAATTTACAGAACCATATCACTTTACGACATCGATCAGAGTTTCCAACGCCTAAATGTTTTCATCCGAGTTGTCGTAATAGTAAAAAGAAAGACTTAAAAAATTGGCATAATGCACTAACCATGTTCTCGAAAAACATCCCGCCGCACTCGGATTTGGATTATAGACTTTGCTTTTTTTGTAACCTTATAATAGTGTGATTAATATTTTGATTATTTTTGTTAAAAAGTAAAATATACTGAAGAGTACTAAAATTTTTAAACGCGTGAAGATTTTTCACGTGGCCACGCGTGTGATGTTGCAACAACACGACCAAAGTGTCGTGATACTTGCTCTCACTACTTACAAAATCTCGTGAAAGTCGAAGCTGACATTTCATGATCCCTCACGCATGATAAAACTTCCTCATGGGGTCCGTAAAGTTTCGAATCATGCATAACTTAGTTACATTATTAGTTAAAAGTGACGATTAAACGTAATAAAGTTGTATTTTTTCTCATGTGTAGAACAACAAAACAATATCACAGCCTAGAGCTGACTATTATATTCGGTCTTTTAAACTAGAAAAAGTTAAAACATGAAGTGCCTTATCTCTCTCACCTTTAATAGCAATCTCTAACGAAAACACAATAACATTCATGACGCAGTGTTCGAGTAGTGTCTGCATAATGAATCATAATTCGTCTCTAATTGAGCGTGAACTTTTACGTGAAGAGCTTTATTATTCAAAAATCATGCGTCATTTCAATCAATTGCGGATACCAAACCTGATTGCCACAATAAAAACGTATCATCTATTTCTTCGTTACGTATTAAACAAAAATATGACAAAAACAATCAAAGATGATCCGGTATTTATCACTTCAATTTCACCTCTTGCTCAACAGCAGTTGTGTAATGACATAACCCGATTCAATAATCTTACAGCGAGCGAGGCAAAACAATTTGTTTCTGAGCTTGAAAGTTTAATATCAATTTGTTCAAAAGAAATCAAAAGCTCCATCCTTCGTACAGACGATACGCCCAAATTGTCCGAAAACGGCGACATATACTATAGAGATCTTAGATTGGTCGACAGATCAGACTTGGCAAAGAGATATCCACAGCACATTAAATACGTTGTAGCATTGAATATTCGCTACAATTATTTGCATCTACTGAATCATGGTTTAGCAAGGCAATTTGAAAAAATGAATTACCAACCAAATGATAGTGTGACAGAAGGCTTTGCTACACCATTTGATCATTACTTTGACGAATATTGTTCACCGTTTCCTGATCTAGAAATACCATTTGGCTCAAAAGGCTGCTTTTTCTCAGTCTCAAATTGGACAACAAAAGTCGTCTATGTTAATCCACCATTTGATGAAACACTGATGACGTGCGCTTTCAACAGGATATACGAACAAATTAGAAATGATGAAACAAGACGAAAATACATTTTTACGCTACCTGACTGGAAAGACTTTACTGCGCTGAATACCTTAAAACAGTGCATATGGATAAATGAGATTAAAACCTATAGAAAAGGTCAATTATATTTTATAAGTTATTATGGAGATTGTATAAAAGAAATATCGCCATGTGATATAGCAGAAATTACACTGATGAATGATTAGAGAAGAAAAATTATAATGACAGTAGATGAACCAATTATTCTACGAAATCCCATGATGAAGAATGGTATATAACACTTTTCTTTCATAAAATAAAATGCAGTAAAAGACACTTTCAGATGGAACAAGGAATTGCAAACAAGACTGCACAGTGGGCAAGTTTTGTTAGGCACATAGAAATTTGGTTTAAAATCCCTTCTACGAACTCGAAACACAGCATTTATAGGTTTTCGCATATGCTCTTTCCTCTGAGACACTTTTTGGGTCGTTAAGAATTTTTAAAAAGGATTTTCTAGAAAATCTTGGAGGTTTTTCAGTCAATAAATTATCTAGCTCGACATATTTTGAGACCCATATAGGTTTTGACTATGTTGATTTTAAAGCTAAGGATAAAAAACGAGAGAGGATTTTTCTGAAGGTTTCCTAGGAATCTGTTTTTCCAGAACTTTTTCCCAAGGCTAAATATTCAGAGAGTTTCCAAAAAGAAACTAAGCTTATTAATATTTATATAAAAATTAGCAACGCTCCCTCCCTCCAGTGCCCACCACCACTCCTTGACCGTTGGACGCACTTATTGATGGCCAAGTCACTGAGAAGCAAATCTCTTCAATCGCTATAACGGTATAGAGTGGATACTCGTTTAAGGAATGGTTTCGACCTTGCTTTGCTCATTGATCAACAGCGCGACAATTCCGGTGAACAAATGTATATGTATATAAATTTATATTTGAATCAAATTTCTTATTAGTGTTATCGCCGCCATTTTATTTTTAATATTTATCTCTATTAACTCATTTTTACTCTCTCTCGTTTTCTAATATTTCCCTCATCGCTCTCGGTTTCTCAAGTTTACTTGATAGTTCTGAGTGTCGATCTTTGACATTCACTTGACTGAAAACCTTTACCGGAACGGTTCTCTGCTCTAATCGATTTAACAATTGAAGACATTTGCTCGGGAACTTTTGCTCCTTCAAATAGCTTTTCCGTCAAGGTCCTACAAAAAACCTATCGAAGACTATGCGAGGCGTGCCGGTCCTAATGGCAGGGCGGATATCCTTTGATTTTGCCTAGAGCGATATTTGTGTGAAGTTTGAGCAGTTGGAAGCTTTGCTAAATTTTGCAGACTCATTAGATCGAAGACGCGTCCGTCGAACCTACTTTAACTTTGAAGAAAATGCACTTTCAATTTTTGAGTAAACGTTCT